>JACEGR010000765.1:0-219303 GCA_014170235.1 Listronotus bonariensis
AATGCCGAATTAAGCAAATCTGTGCTAACCCGAGATATGGAAAATTATATATCCCACGTCAAATAAAAGAGCAGGAATACTGTGTTTTACCACGATAATATCCAATCATTATAAATACAAATGACGAATCAAGTTCTGAAAACACCAATAGCGATAATGAAAAGGAAAAACTTTTTGTAGTGGGTACTCAATAATATAATAAAATTGTTTTATTAAATTTCAATTTTGCCCTGTTACAAAACTAACATCCTCTCAACTGGCTGTGTATAAACTTTTACTTTAAATAAAAATCAACATTTTTATAATAGATATGTAAATTAATAATTAATTTAATATAACTGCTCTATTAAATTTTTATCCCTCCGCCCATACCTAACAAAGAAGGCGCCTTTTGTCTGCGTGGAATTCGGTTTTTGCTGTCTCAATTGTGATTGTATAACGTATAACAACTTTGACATATAATACATTGTTTAAACGTCAACATAACCGATTGGTAAATACCGTTTTAGAATTGGTTCTTCGCCTAAAATTGATGAATATAATTGATAATTTGGGATTTTCCGATTGTTAAATCCAGGTAAAATTGACGCCGTCGGCACGCCCAAAACCAATCTCTCATCTACGGTCGACTGTTATTTAGTCATTTGGTATTCTCGCTAAGCACAAACGAAAGGACATTTTGTGCTTAGCGAGTCTTCGTGTTTTCAGTGGTGTTTTTAACTTTACTTTAACTAAATAATGAGTAATTGTATAGTGTTGTTTTGCAGAAATTGGAAGGTTTTTCTTGTGGTTTTGATTGCAAATATGAGGTCAGTTTGTCCCCTAACCCCAAAAATTTTCAGCAAAAATTTTCTAAGATCACGAACGTTTGCAAACAACCAAAGGCAAAGGTGATAACTTGGTCAAGTCAAATAAGGGAACGGCGTTTACAAATGGCACAACTCGCCAAGTTTACCTAAAGGAAAACTGCTACGGCAGCGGAAGTGAAATAACATAAATTGAGATTTAGTCCTCAAACTAGTTACACCAAAACTAATTGGTTTTATGATAAAATAAACCAAATACCAATTGATTTAGTTTTGTTGTGTCAAAGTAGTTTTAAGAAGAAAGATAATAACGCAAAAAATATCGTGCAGTTTTAAGGTTAACTCAAAAAGGGTCCAGCAAAAACGGAATTCAAGTTGAGATTAGTGCTTCAAAGCACTCTCGTACACTAAATTATACAAGACAAAAAAGTAACCAGTATCTAAACCGGTTTAATTTTTAGGGGCTTCTATGAAAGACGAGTATAAACTTAAAATAAAATAAATTTACAGACTAGCGGAAAAACAAACAACAGGACCGGGTTTGGAAATTTGGTATACGGTGGTTTTTGGGGCGCTGATCACGAATCAATTTTTTTTTCGGGAACGTTTTGATCTTGAGATATTCGTCATCATGGTCAAACTGTTCTTATTTTTACTATAATTCCCTTTTTTTTTTGCACTAAGTTGACTGATAGTAACACTAAATTAGCACACAATATTTTATTTAACTATAAAAACCCTTTTTAAAACATGTTTTTCTTATTGGTTTTTAGCCTTTCTTTATTAATATAAAAAGTTTGCTAATTAAGTTGCTATGTCTGAAACCATTATACACATAGGTGTATGCATGGTTGCAGCGTTTTAGGGGTAAAAGATTTGGAATTTAATGGAAAAAAACGTGTAAAATAACTAAAAAGGAGTTTTTTTTAAGATGTTTATATAATATAGTGTGTCTGTTAAGTGTTATATCAAGAATTTTGTGCAAAAGAGGCGGAATAGAGTGAAACTAAGAATTGAATTTCAACTTTGATGATGAATATCTCGTGAACGAAACGTTTCCAAAAAAACTCGTGATTGCGCTTCAAAAACCCTCGTCTACCAAATTTCCAAACCCGGTCCTGTTGTTTGTTTTCCGCTAGTCTGTAAATTTTTAGTGCGCCTGCCCACAAGAGGACTGCGCAGTGCCAACGTAGGGGTTATTGTCATTTTTGCTGTATTTATCTTTATTATTTTTCAGATCAGTGATCTGTATACGATCTCCTTTGGCGTCAAAAAACCAACAAGCTTTAAATACGTGAAGCGGCTTTAGAGAAACGAGTTCGTACAGTTCATCAGCTGTTTACGTTTGGTGCCTATCTTCATATCCTTGCGACGTTGCCGTTATTACGATAAGTTTAATAAAAACAGCGCACCTCTTTTTCAGACTACAGTTAAAAAGAACTGGAACCGGTAAATAAAACCGTCACATTGTGGTGATCATGGTTAGCTCTGGTTAGTTAAATCTTTTTTTTTAATTCGCTTTATTAGGGAGTTAAAAAAATATATTTAACCTTCTCAATGTAACAGTTTTGCATGACCGTCCGTGGCGCTTCCAACCAATTAAACTGCCGGTTTACGCTGCTTTTCCTCCTTTTTTGTAGAATTGTGTACAAAAAAGGTTAGATTTAGTTAGTATTGGGCGTAAAGCTCCTTGCTACATGCCTAATTCTAAAACAATTACTTGCAATTGGAAAGCAAGAAAAAGAGTGTGGCGAAAAATTAGAATTTTTAAGTAACCTAAAATTTAGATTAATCTTAAGAATATTCGCACAATCTGACAACTCCGTTACAACACATTACAAAACGTCCATATATATATATAACAACGAGTTTCAATAATTATACGGAATAAAAACGTTAATTTCAGCTGATTATCAAATGAAATAAATCTGAAAATATTAAATTTTTCACAAATTTTTTAATATAAATTTACTAGTTAAAGTATGTACTTTTTGATGAAACACACATTTTTTGCAAATTTAACTGTCCCTAAAGTAGAACTATTCTCAAAAACAGTTTAGCCAAAAGTTAAAATGGTGTACTTTTAATTTGATTACATTGTTTTATTTTTAATAACTTACTTTACAACTGCCAACAAAAAATCATTTAACTGCTTCTGTTGATTCATGTTTAAATACAAATGAGCATAATGTAGAGCAATTCCACCCCACACGAGGTAACTTGCAGCGATTTCTTCGTCTTCCTCATAGAATGCACCACCTGAAGATCTCCTCCATAGCTCAAGTACCGCAACCAATTCACCATTGGGTTGAATTATTGGCTGACATTGAATATGTGCTATTTCTCCCTGAAAACACAAAAATATATTTATGAATATGTATAAATTGTCTTTGTATTTTAGCAAAAACTACATTAATTCCATTAGTAACTATCTATGGGAACAATAAAAATATATATATATATATATATATATATATATATATATATATATATATATATATATATATATATATATATATATATATATATAATATATATATATATATATAGATATATATATATATATATATTATAAGCAAATAATTGGGTGTTATTAAAAAGTTACATATCATTTTAAAAATCTAAAAGTAAATTTTATGGAAACTATTAAAGATAGATACATACAGGGTGGCCATTTGAAAACAAAACAAAGCTAATTTTGGGCACACCAGGTCATTTAAGGAAAAACGCTCGGATCCGTCAATTTTTGATTTTAGGGGAAAACATTTTTAGTCACTGTCACCCCTGAATTTCAACCCTATAGCGGGGGTAAGACTTACCCCCAAAATCTGAAATGGAAAGGCCACCCTGTATATCAATTGTAGCATTTTTATAAATAAGATGATTGGAAATACAGGGTGACCGAACTCTATTTATACAAGAAATAACTTTGGCTCTGTACAAGATACCAAAATAAACTTAAAAAAAATTAAAACACTAATTGTATAACAGTATCTATTGGTAAATATACAAGGTATCTAAAAACAAAGTTTAGTGATAAGTAAGTTTTATTTTTAAATAAAAAACTGTATGTTTTGCCAAATGTTAACTCATTATTTTATTTTAGATTAAAAATGTATGATATATAATGTAACCATACATAAATTATTGCTGGTTTTTAGAGATATCAACTTAATGGCGTTATACTCCATAATGATAAAGAGTAAAAAAGGAAAATATTATTTTGGTTGTCATAACCTAAAAATATATCTGTCACTGTCAGGATGACAAATAAAACGATGACATGCAATTAATTACCTTTTGTTTTAAGAACTACACTTGAAAATAAAAACTTTGTTTTTGATACACTCTGTATATTAACCGATATCCACCGTTAATAAAATATGTGTTTATAAACAAACAGTTTTTATTTTAACTCTTGTAACTTACAGTACGTTAATTGCTATATTTATATTTCTACGTTTGGGACCGTTCAAGTCTTACGTAAGCACTAGAGGGGGCGGGGGTCTTAGTTTTGCCTATTTTTGATGACTTGAGTGTTTTACACATATGGCAACCCACCCACACATTGGGGCGCATTTAAGAGTACTCAGCAGCTGGGTAAGCGGAGTGTCAAAATTGTCAAATTAAACCAATAGGGTTACTATTTTTAATATTTTGACACTCCGCTTACCCAACGCTTAAGCGGTTGAATACCGAGTACTCCTGACTGCGCCCATGCTTCAAAACGATACACATTTTCGGTGATTTCCACAAATAATGAATACGTTTAGGTACTCGATTAGAATAGATTATTGGAATTACGGCGTTGAAATGTAGCTTCAAATAGATAAATCCAAGTTACACCAAAATTTTAAAAAAGTTTGAAAAATCTAATGCAAATACAAAAGTACAAAATGTAGCTAGTGAACGAAGTGTGGCGTAAATTTAAATTGCCAGCAAAGTCCTGCAAGAAATTTGATATTGTTTGTTTAGTGACTAAGAACAAATCCAATCTACTATGATTTTTTCATAAGGTGAGTATTAAAACCATTTTAGGTATAAATACTAGAACTGAAAAATCTTGATTCTTAAGTTTGGACCGCGTCAAATTAAAATCGTTTACCGACGTTTCGCCGGCGATTGCTTAAGGCATCTCCCTTTATTCAGCGAGATGGAAACACTGACTTCATAGGACAGATTTATTTCCTATAATTGACTCTGTCGATTGGTCACAATAATAAACTATGTATTTTATGTATTTTTTGTATTTCTGTACCTAAATGGCTTAATTTAGACATTAATATACAAATCAAAAATTTATAAAGACGTTTGTTTTGTTTGGAATATTACTTAATATTGTAATATTTGTACCTTGCTTTATGTTAAATGCCGTCAGTTAAGTTTTCTCGCATTAAAACTGCTGCTTATAAAACAGTAAAAAAGACGAAATACATTAAAATAAAAATACACGTAAGCATGGGAGGGGGTAAGATTTTTGCTTGCTTTTGATAACATGAGGGAGGGGGTTAATAATTGTAATAAATCTGCTTAAGAAATACTTAAACGGCCTCTTTTTTTTTAACTAAATTACCTAAGCTATATTAAGGTATTTACTTTTAGTAAAAAGTTTGGGCAATATAAGGAAAGTTGGATGTAAAGTCCACATAGCTATGCATGTTTGTAAAGTTGGTTACGGTTTCGGGTATCAAAGCCTTATCACTGCCCTATTTGAGTATTAAGTTAAATTACAGTTCCGAATTGCTTAGTCGTCCTTTGAAATGAATGGTAAAAGAATCTCATTTAATATTGCTAAGTGCCATAGCTCGTGGCGCAATTTAAATGTAAATTTCTTTGGAGATAAAATGTTAATATATAAAAGTAATTTTGGATATAAATATCGTCTTTATTAATAAGTAACTAAAACAAAATATAAAAAAATCAGTTTAAATATAAGCTTCTTTTGTACAGTGTGTCACTTAAGTTAGCACCAAATGGATGGATTTTTATTATTAATTTAATGAAAAAAAAGTTATTCTTTATAAAAAGTTCTGCATGGTCTAAAACTCAAAATTTAATTATCAGATTATTATTACTATTTTTTTGCAGTGGAAGTTAAAAAAAAGTTTTGATCAAAAGGAAAGTACCATTTTCCATAATATTGAAAATTTATTTTTAATAAGAAAAGATGTTTAGAATTAAAAATGACTTTCCAAAAAATTAAATTTTTAACATTAATAAGGGTATAATTTAAAAACTATTTGAAATTCATACATATTAAAAGGTTGGAAACGTAAAAAAACATATACTTCCAACTATATTCCAACTCTATTTATACACGAAATAACTTGTGGCACAAAATGTAGCACGTTAGCATGTCAAACTTTTCTTCATGACTATAATGGACATTCGGCATATTCGACCATAATAAGAACAATTGCTCTAAAAATAACAACTTGACAAACAGGGTTATAACGATAATTACTATTTTATCATGACATTAAATTATGTTACAGACACGGTGACAGGTATTAACATCAAAGCAATTGTTTGCAAGGCCTACTTAAAAATATCTTAAAAAAAAATAGAAAAAATGCAATTTTTCTTTTACCTAAAATTTAAAATATGACATGTGATACATCATTGAATTTGTAATAAAAATGATATCAGACACAGCGTGTACTTTTTTCGAGCCATATAAAAAAATAAAGTTGATCATGGTTTCTTGAACACGAAACGTCGGATATAAAATCTAAAAATACCATCATGTAGTAGCTAAAAGGTGCCAAGGAAAAAGTGTTATTATTTTTTTTATATCTCTTCCAATATAGTCAGAGAAAAAAATCAATATAGTTAAATTTTCATTTTTGCCAAATATCTCAGCAGGCCATGAAATTTTTAAAAGTTTTTAAACGGCATGTAAATAAGCTTTAAAAACACAACTTTGTCCTAATTTAACCTTAGCTGTATCTCCAATAGGTACTGAGATTCACATGCTTAGGATCCTTATCTTGGACACACTTTCAAGAATCCGATTGATGCCATCCTGGCATTCTTATGCAATTTGCAATATTTAAGATGGCGTCCGAGATAAGGGTTTTTCTATTTAATTCTAATTTAAAGCAACACGGCTATGTTGGAGATGCTTTTATGTTTTCGAGGTTGCTAAATACTATAATAAAGTCAAACTTTACATAGGGGTTACATAAAACACACCCCTTGGTGTGTGAAACGTAATTTCTAAATTTGGATTTTTAGCGTATGCTTCTAAATTTTGTTTTTTTTTAATTTTTTGGGTTAGCTAGGGTGTCTAATTTTAGAATCCGACTAATGCCACTCTGACACCCCTGGGCAATTTGAAATATTCACATGGCGGCCAGAGTTGGGGGTATATTTTTTGTTATTAAAAATATTATGACTGTGTTATACATGCTTTTATGGGTTTTTAAAGGTTGCTTAATACAAAGTCAAAATTTACAAAGGGGTAAAATTTTACAAAATACAGAAGCTCTATTTTACAGGTAGTAATAAATAGTGAAAACTAAACCATGTCTTAAGTAATGCAAGGTTGTAATAGACGTGATGTTACATACTTCACCGCTAATAAATAATATACAGTGAGGATAATAAAAGTCCTCCCCCACCTTTATCTTTGGAATGGAACAAGATATTAGGGTAGGGTAAAATATAGGTAAAAGGATTTTCATGTCCCATTCAAAAGATAAAGTGGGGTGGAGGACTCTTAATATTCTTACTGTATACTCTGTATTATTTAAAAACCTTTTGGTGTTAAAAAATATGAATATTTTGGTAAATATAGACATAGCTGCTAGAAAATAATAACATCGCTCGTTAAATTTGGTTTGCGATTTGACAAGAATGGTCGCCATGTCATTTCATTGCAGGGATAACGGATTTGCGGAAACATTTTACCACCTTCCTAATACTTCATACTGCATAAACACATACAATATATAAAATGTGCTTATACGTGCTTTTACAAAAAAATTGAATTGGAAAAACATTCACAGCAATTAAAGAAATACATACCCTGGGGAAAAACTGTTTACAAAGTTTTTAGCTCTTGACAAAGAAAAAGGGCTGATTGTTTAATTTTAATACCCTAAAAGAAAAAGGCATAACCATTCTTTATCGTCAAGTTTTCAAAGATTTCTAAGGGGAACGTGAAAATCTAATTAACCTAATATGTCTGCTCTTAACTGATGCGGGTAAATTAAAAGAGGTTTTCTGCAAACTTAAACTGACTCATGTACATTAATTAGGTTATGACATGTTGGCACACATTCATTTATTAGTATTTACGCACTACACTGCTCAATTTTTTTCTACAAGAGTAAACGGTGTGTTTAAAGATAGACTTACCTACTCTTATTTATTTTTTTTCAATATTTTGATAAAAAGTTATTTTTCTTAAAAATATTTGCTATATCTGAAGAAAGATATATTTCTAAAACTACCCAATAAAATATTACGATTTAGTAATCGAAAATGTTTAAAAACTAATTTTAAGAGACACAGAACAGTTTTAGGGTTAAAAGTTTGAGGATTAGGTAGGTTTCCAAATTGGTTATACCGTTATACGAAAGCATTTTATGTTCTTCTTTAACGTTATTTGACTTTATTTTAAAATAAGGGTGCCTTATTGGCTTCCATATTTACGAGCCTACAAAGATAACTTTTTTAAGCGGTTTTATTTAGGTTGCCCAGTTTGTTGGGGTCAAATTTAGTAATTGGAATTTTATCCCCTTTCTGACAACAGATCGACCTGGTATTTAGTACATATTTTTAATCTTGATGACAATTCAATATAATACATTCTTTATGATTGTGAGTCTAAGATTACCAATGATAAAAATATGGCGGATAACATATTACTTGACAACAACCTTAATATGGAATCAAATAAAAGGGCTTAGTTGGTACGGTAGAATAGAGTTTAGTATGAAAAAATTAAAATCCAAGATGGTCGCTGATGTTGCCTTTAATTTTTGTCATAGGCTTTTACTTCTCACATAATGCAAGGTTGCACAGCAGACCACAAAGTTGTATATTTAGGCTTAAAATTGTGGGAGGAAGGACAAGTATGCGTATAAACAAAATATTATTTGGCTTTTCTCCAGAATAAAAAAAAGTTTATTAAACATATTAAGAAATTAAAACTTTTATATACTATAAAGAACCATTCTGTCCTTGCACAATATAATAAAAGTGAAGATTACTTTTAAAGAAATAAAATAATGAAATATTTAATATAAAGTTACTTACGATACAAATGTTTCAAAATCTTAACAAAGGTTCATTAGCTCTCGGTTGAAATTATTATAATATTTATTATATATTTAATATATAATTTTAATGTTTAGATTTTGAAACATTTGTATCGTAAGTAAGTTTATATTAAATATTTCATTATTTGATTTCTGCAAGGACGGAATAGTTCTTCATAATATATAAAAGCTTTAATTTTTTTAAAATGTTTAGTAAACTTTTTTATTTTATTCCGGAGAAAAGCCAAATATTATTTTGTTTAAACGTAATCTCCCAGAAAACAAACAAAGCATAAAAAGAAGCATACGTAGTTCTGAGTCAAGTGGAGTCTTTGGAAGGATTGTGTATAGAAGAATTAAATTGCAATAAATTGTCACGTAATAGTAAGGCGTTAAATAAACGCAATAACATAAGAAGTATTAAACTAAAAATTTTAAAACAAATTATATACAAATAAAATATGTAAAAAGCTTTTATTTCAATAAAAATGGTGTAAGGTAAAGGAGAACTTCGCTGCAGAGCAGTAAATTAATAGTTGATAAGAAAACAATTATTGGACAGTTTTAATTTCGTTTTAATGCTTTTATTTATTTATTTTTAAAAATATATTTTCCTGTTTGCTTTAACCGTCTTGAAAAAAAAAGGGAAATATATATGATTTTGAACCAATATGCATAAAGTTAATAAATTATTGCTGAAGACAAATAATGCCTAATATTAAAAAAAAGTTAGTAAAATATTTTTACCTATGAAGATAATCAATTATTTTAAATAACCATATGGGCAACCAATAAAAAATCTTTAGTAGTACTAAAGCAGGTCAATTCTAAGCTTGAATAATAACAAAACTATTATTTTTTCGTTATTAGCCATTGTTTGCCCTTATTACTTCGTCAATTGCGGACCGATTTTAATTTTTTCTATTTAAGTGCATGCCCGCGGTTGTCCCATAAAAAAACAAGTAAGGATCGTGAAAGAGAAGGTACTAGACCTTTTTTCTCCCTCTGAGGTCGTTGTTTGTGCAGCAAAGCTGGCTCTAGTAGGTAGATGCTCTCACCTGAAGCTTTGCCGCTCTGCGAGAACATCTCACGTAAGAGAAAAAGGTAGTACTAGAGAAAAATATACTTTTTTAATAAAATTAAAAAACGTTAAAAAATAAAAAAAACGACTTCAAAAAATATACAAAAAATAAATGTCAATAAAAACTTAAAAATAATAGATAAAAAAATGAAGTAGAGTAAAAAAATGGTATGCTTTCGCTTACTTAGTTATACCCATTTAGTAGTTTATTCGATGGTAATTGTTTGGGTACACGCCTCAATCTAGGAAAACTTCGGTCCCGGTTCTGGGGTATAGCAAGCTGACCCCCAAAAAACTCAAAAAATTCTAATTAAAATTCGACGTTTCGGTGGCAAATCTGCCACCGTGGTCAAGATAAAAATTAAGTAAAATAAAAATTTTAAAGTTAACTAATATTTAAGTTTAAAATAAAAAAATAAGCTTTGAACTTTTAACTGGTGTTTTATTATTTATAATACAAAAAAGTGATAAGTTAGTTGATTTTTAGATTTCCTGAAGATACTTCAGCGTCCAGCAAAGGTAACCATGTGTTATTTAAATGAACTAAATTAGTTAAAATAAATAATTAATTTATTTACATATACCGGGTGTCAGCGAATCTATGGGACAAGCCATTACTTTAAGAGTATAAGATATGTCAAAATAAGACTTGGTATAAGTAAATGGTATAGAAAAAGGAGAGTTTTCGTATATTTCTTACTTTTTGGTTACTTTCGGTTTCACTGGTAATAATTCAAATTTTGAATTTTTAAATGAAACACTCTGTATATATTAACATTTTTAAATTCCTAAGGCAATTCCAAATAGTTATTTAATATTTTAAAAATGTTTTACGCCAACTTGATTTTTGGAAAGCCATTTGTAGTTTTGTATCTAGGTAGCTATTGTATGTACCTTTATTTATGACTTTATTTTTATTTCCATCGCAAATAAATTGATATCATTATATTCGTCAAAAATCCTTTGTTTAAAAAGTGCATGTCTAAAAACGGTTGCCATTTGAAAAATCATTCTTAGACACGAAAATGTCAATTGGTTCAAAGATTAATTTGCATCCAATCATATCCACCTAGATAAAATATTAAAAATGGCTTTGAAAAATTAAGTAGACTTAAAAACTATTTAAAATGTCACATTCTAATTTAGAATAGTCTCAGGAATCCAAAAATGTTCAAATATGCAGATTATTAAAAGAAACGTTTTTTTTGGTCAAACTGGAAGTGACTGGAAAATGAAAAATATGCGAAAATTCTCCTCTTCTTATACCATTTAGCTTTACCAAGTTTTATTTTGATGTCTAATGCTCTAGGAAATATGACTTGTCTAATAAAGTCGTTGACACTCGATATGCATATCAAATAAAAATAACTTAATAAAGAAAAGCTCTTTTAATTTTATAACATTTATGTTATTAACAAATCTTTATTTTTTTACCTTTTATTTATTAATATTTTTTGCGTTTTAGTATGCTTTATTATTATCATTTTTTTAAAGTCCATTTATTTTTAATTTTTTAATTGTTTATTCATTTTTTAGAGTAATATTTTTGCGATATTAAACCACGTCGTATAGCAAAGAGCAATTTCAGGTTTGTTTTTTTTACAAATTAGGGTTACCTATACCGGGTTTCAACGAATTTATTAGACAACCCATAACTCCTAGAATATAGGACACACCTAAATGACATTTGGTATAGCTAAATGGTATGGAAAAAGGAGAACTTTCGCATATTCTACACTTTTTGACGAATTTAAAGATACGATCAGTTAATTTGCAATCGGATTAAGTAGGTAAATAAATTTTTGTAACTTTAATAATTTGTATTTAGTAAGTTCTATTATAATATATAAAATTAGTATTATACAGAGTGTTACCAACTATGGTACGAAACTTAAGGGGGCAAATTTTTATGTATTTTTATAAAAATAAGTTCCTACAACATCTATTCTTAAAACCCTTTAACCGATTTAGACAAAATTTTGTACTCGTGTTAAACGTAATAACATACAAAATAACTATATTTTTTCTGTGGTAATAAGGCGCTTAATAAGCTCGACCTAGATAAATATTATTGGGTCCAGAGGCGCCTCCCTGACAACATGGCCAATATTATCTAAAAAAAAGAACGCCACTAACTTTTAAAGCCGCTTTTATACAGGGTGTCTGGAAAAGTGAGGTCATAAGTGATAGGAGTTATAATGACAGTAAGTCAAAACAGAGTTAGTACTTTATACAAAGAAAGTTCTATCGCGCTTCGTTATGGTAAGTTTACATCTGACATTTATTGTATGATATTTCAGGCAAAAAGGTAAACAATAAAAACATTCTATCAGACATAAATTTTTGACCGTTTACATTAACCAAAATTGTCTGTCTGACATAAATAGCATGCAATAAATGTCAGATGTAAACCTACCATTAGGGAGCTATTGACCGTCAAAGTTAGAATAAAAAAAACTTATTTTAAATATAACTTTTAAGTTGTCGCCACAGTAACAATCATATTTGTGCAACCGATGCTATTTTCCATAGGTAAACGAAACAAGAATTCACCAGGACTAAAAATCCAAATATGTTATGATCTTATATCATTAAAACTAAATTTGTAGTAGTTACTATTACACAATACCAGGCTTCTTAAATAAAATTATTTATAATTTTATTAAAAGATACTGCTGCATTTTAAAAAATTAGTATTTAAAAACAGCCCATTTTTCATGGTAAAAAATGTGATTTTATGAAAGAAAGTAAAAAACCAAAGTTGGAAAAATTAACTTTTTCCAGGTATAATAAAAAGTGTGAAGCAGATAAAAGTTTAATTTAAAAAGTTAAAAACACGGTGTCATTTAAATCGCAAAAAATAAAATAAAACTAATTAGGAAGCTTTTTTTGTATTTGAAGCACTTGTTTTAAACGGTTTAAAGTTTAATTAGTTCCGATGAGTTGTAATTTTATTATACTCGTATGTATAAAGTAGTATACATTAATTTTGAAGCACCATCTTTTCCTAAAATTTAATGTTTTTTTATATTACCATTATTCAAAAAAAAAAAAAAAATGCAATTAATGTGAAAAACTAAAAAAATACATTACATCCTGTTGTCTCGTTTTTAATACTGTTTATGTTCTTTGTTTGGTTTATTAAGCTGTTCAATTTGGAACGTAACATTAAAAATCGACTAATTAAAACACCTTCCTAAGTTTTATCTGATCGATTGAATCGGATTTAGTATAACGCTGTACAGGGTTTTCATTTATATTTTGCCACTTACTTTTAGCTATTACCAAGAAGAATAGTAAAAAAAAAACATTCGATATAAAAGTATCATACTTTATTATCTTTTATCTTTTGAGCATAAAAAAGTAGCAAATAAACATCAAAAACCCACGAAAAATGAAAAAAATAACTTTTTTTATTAAACACTTTTTATAATATGTCACCATTAAAAAGGTTCTTTTAAAAAGCTTTACAAAAATACCACATTTAATATATCTATCTTTAACAGTTTTTTAAAATATGACTACTTAAAGCTAAAAAATGACAGATAAAATTTCCATTATGCCTGTCTACGCTACTAAGCTGAGACTAGTAGATGTAATGGAGATTATATCCATATTATAATAGCCATATTTCCAAAACTATAAAAGATAGATATAATAAATGTGGAAGTGTTGTAAAGCCCTTTAAAAGACTTTTTAATGGTGACATAATATACAAGGTGTATTATTTAAATATTTACCTTGTCATTTTTGTTGCGTTTTTGATGCTCATTTGTTTCTTATTTCATGCTTAAAAGATAATAGATGAAAAAGTATTAAATTTTTAAACATGATTTTTTTTCTATCCTTTTTAATTACAGTTAAAGTGGGTGGCAAAATATAAATAAAAACCCGGTACATGTACTTGATGTTTCTCAAAATGGTGCATTGTATTATAATAGGGAATTCAAATTAATGAGCAGCAGTGTTGCAATTCGGTCAATCAGCTGAT
Source organism: Listronotus bonariensis (assembly GCA_014170235.1). NCBI lineage: Eukaryota > Metazoa > Arthropoda > Insecta > Coleoptera > Curculionidae > Listronotus > Listronotus bonariensis. The sequence continues at coordinate 14,146 of JACEGR010000765.1, forward strand.
AACACTGGGTATCTATATTAAAAATGTCGAACATGTTTACCATATTTACAGAAATATACGATTTTGGGTTTGTGTTTCGGCTAGAAGCAAAAGCACTTTTAAAAACAAGGCATTATATTTTCGAAAAAATACGCTAACAAAACCTAAATAAAACCAAGGAGTAGTTACCAGTTGACGTTCCGCGTAATTTTTATAAAGTGACAAAACGTAAGTTCTTAACTATTTGATAAACTGCAGAGCATAACGAATCCGACTTTGCACCTTTTGCTTTACGGCAGGTTTTTAACGGAATCAATGATGACAACCACCAAAACACTTAGCACAAATTATAAACTATTTATTCTTTTATTTTTATTGCAATTATTCAATAAATCATAAAAATTATTTAAAAACACGATATTAACTGCCACAACAACAAGAAGAAACTTTTCTATCAATGGTCATGAACTCTTATATTAGTAAAAATTATGCCGATGAGGGCTTTTTAACAATGTTTCAAGCTTAATTTTAATTATCCATAGTCGTAGGGAAGTGTGTAAAAATGTCCACATAATCAAAAAAAAAAAAAAAAAAAAAAAAAATGTGTTAACACCTTGAAGTGGCCCACTAATGGCATAACATTTTTTTGTCTGTTAACATTAAAAAACTTGACAATGAACAAATATGACCATTTTAAACGCAAGTATTACTCTCTCGGTTGAAGGAAGCTTGTTATTTTTGTTTTTTTAATTACAATAATGGTCATAAAAGGTTTTTTTAATATATAACTTCTAATTGGCATAAAATAAGATGTGTGTCAAATCTTGAAAAGTGTTGAGAAAAAATCTTTGCAGCCAAAAATTTTTACTTACTCCAGGTTAATATTTTGTTTAAAATTTTATTCCACACCAATGGTCGTGATATACGCTATATTGCAGGGAATCTTAAGATTTGGATGGCCGAAGCTAATAAAGATAAATAAATATATAAAATGTACTATGTTTTAAAATGTCTGTAAAGGATGCTTTTACTGGAAATGTAATATAGAGGTAATCACAGAATCATTAAAAAAAAAAAGATTATGTATATCGGAGCGGTAGAAGTATTTAACAAAGTGTCTGAAAATTATGGATTTGCCTTTTAAATATAATAAATTATAATAATAGATTGTATAATTTTACTTTAAATTAAAAAAATATTATTTATTTAAATATGTACAGGGTGGTTTTTTTGGTTGGTATTATTGAGTACAGGCGAAACGGTAAGAGATACAAAAAAATTAAGTTACGTGTCCCGGTATATTTTTAGTGTTTAGTTTAATGGCGCAATCAGATCCACATAAACTTAATTGGTTTAGAAGATACAAAGTGGTTCTCAAAATTGGTCGATTATAATTATGTCTTAGTACTTAGACATTTATGGAGATAGAAAAAACTAAAGTTAATACAGTGGCGTAACTCAAATAAATATTATTTTTTAATTTTTGAGATATAACTTAAACTGGCTTTTTTTAAATGGGACACCTTGTATCTGAGTATCTCAAAAATTTGCAATGTTTTTGCGATTACAACAATATATAATACTTTATATTTCGAATTCTTCTAAAAAGCTAACAAAAAAAAAAAAAAATAGTTGGCCATGGATTAAATCAATATTCATTTATTTTTTAAATGGTATGTATGTTAAAACCCAATTTTACAAGAAGACATGTATGTATAATGATAATCCAGTAATTGTAAAACCATATGGAAAAACTTTTTTCATTATTCTTTTTTATTTTATTTTTTTGACGTAACAACGTCTTATAATTTAATGGACCCGGCTGCACGCACCAAAAAACATTGCTCATGCGGCGTTAACTCGCGGGTTCCATTTAAGGCTTGAGGTGCAAGCAAGAGCGCGGAACGAGCGACAAAGAGGCACAATCTCCGCGTCGTTCGACATCTGTTTCTCTCCTACTTGAGTGAGCGTGCGGTGAACAGTGAATGTGGTGTCAATTATTGTTTATAGCAACGATAATTGCGGCGATAAAGGTAATGATTCTTTCGACGTTTTCACGTTCAACTATCGTCAGTAAACCGACTTGGCAGACAACCGATTTTTTTTTATAAAAGTATTTGCTTATTCCTAAACGCTCAAAACGCTAATCAAAGGTATATCTCGTCCTAGCGTATACGAGGTGGGTGAAAATTTAAAAATTTATTACAAGTGAAAATTAGCTTTATTTTTAAATTAGGAATAAAATATTTTTGGAAACCTTGTTTGGAATAAGTTATGTAATGATTTTAAACAAAACTTTTTGTTTAAATATTTAGGCATTGTAATAATTTTATTGCTGTAAATTAAAAAAACATTAAATCTTCTTTATTATTAAATTCTTTAAATACATGAGGGTTATCTAAAATACCACACGTAAAATGCTTTTTTATTTGAATTATCCAAAAATTTAAAAGTTTTTTAAATTAGTTTTTTTGTTTTGTAGAAAACGCGTTGACAGAATTTTAGTCTAATTTTTGGGTCTTTCTGTAATAAAATTTAAAATCAAAACTTTATTAGAATTTTGACCATATGAAAAATGTTCACCAAAGTTCAAAATCTTTTTTAAGGTCTATCTAAAAGACAGAACCAAGATATGAATATAAATTTAAAAAATTGTGGAATAAGACGTAAACAAAGTGAAACATTATTCCAAAGGGACATTTAATTTTATTTTAATTAAACCAAAATAAAGGATAAGGTTTATTATTTTAATTAACTTACATGTATTTTATTGCTTTAAGAATAATAACATTTTTTTTCTTTTTAAAAATAAACGGCTAATTGTCATATTCTATTAAAATAAGATAAGAGATACTGGTGGTGCCATTTAAAAATTTTAAAGTAGCAGTAATTTTTGGTTTAACCGGAAGTTATAGAAATCAAATGAATAGATCAATCAATCCGCAATTAGGTTAAATAATCATACACCAAATTTCCTTTTCCTATCTTAAAAGGCAAAAGTTATAAGGACTGGGAACCACATAAATACATAAATTACCACATATCAATGTAGAAATATAAACAGGGTATTTAAAGCACGAGAAAAGTATTTCATGGAAGCTTCAAGGACTCAAGAAGGCAATCATTTTTATTATACAGCAGGTGAACAAACTAAAACTTTAATTACTAAAAAAGAGCAACACATTGTGTACCACTTTATGCACAATGTGTTGTTTCTTAGTAATTAAAGTTGAAAATGAAAAATGAAAAAATGATTGCCTTACTTAGTCCTTGAAACTTGTATGGAATAATTTTTTCTCGTACTTTTTAAATACCCTGTTTATATGCTTTTTTGATTATATTTATTTATAAATGGGAAAAACTGATGAAACTACATTTTTATTTTCTTTGACACTATTGGCTTTATTACCCAGTTTATATCTCTTGTGAAAATAGCAATTTCATTTTATGGGTTTTCTTTAATACAATGAGCATCATACATTTTTTCCCTTGTTTTTCTTTAAATATTATTTTTGATATCTTTTGTACATCTAAAATAATATTTGTTACACCATTTAAACAATTTTATTAATTTTAAATACATTTCTTGAAAAAAAAACCTTCAATAGCCTTTTAAATAAAAACAATAAATATATATAAAATATGATAGCCTAAAGCTTATATTATTTTATATTAGTAAATTAGGGTTCAATTTTTTTTTAATTTAATATTTTGTATGTTATAAATATCCTTCGATGCACTGAAAACGAATTCCACCTTTCTTAAAAAATATCTAAATTAGTATAAAATCTATTATTTCATTGTACATTGACCTCTTGAAGTTTGTGTAAACCCTGTATAAAATAAAAAAATATATGTATTAAATAATGAAGCATATTTTTTACCTTTGTTAATATCTGTCAAAACTGCAACCATATTAATTTAGGATATATTTTGTCAAATATTGCTAAAAATCTACAACCACTACGCCTTAGACTTTTATTTAACCTAATAATAGAATCTTTTGAAATAAATAATACTGTATTTCTACCTTAAACATTTTTTATACGATTTAAATTTTACTGATAGTAAAAACATTGCATTTTTGCCCCCCGCCTTTTATTTTTTAAACGGATGAATTTAAAAAATTCATACTTTGGGATACAAAGTTTATGCATAAATACTATATTTAAGAGTGAAATTGACAGTTAAAAATTTTAAGATGGCGGCTGGGCGCTATCTTGGAAAAAATATATATAGAAAGGGAGGTCTTGTGGCACATCATTTTAAAGCTTTTAACTAACACTTTATAACTCTAGAATATAAAGTCCATATCTTTACCTAATACAAAATGGTGGCAGTTTAAAAATTACCTAAACCATTAATTTTTTTTAAAAAAGCTTTAGGAAAATACCACATGAGGTACATCTAACTTTACATCCAAATCAGGCATTTAGGTGATTTTTAAAGTGTCGCCATTTTGTATAGTGTGGGGGTTTTTGACTTTATATTTCAGGGTTATAAAGTACTCATTAGGAGCTTTAAAATAATGTGTCACAAAACGCCCCTTTCCATTTTTTTTAAATGGCGCTCAGCCGCCCTCTTGAAATTTTCATCTGTCAATTTCACTTTAAAATGTAGTATTTATGCATCAATTTTATATTCCAAAGTTTTAATTTTTTAAATTGATCGGTTTAAAAAATAAAAGGAGGGGCCTTAAGGAAATTCACTGAATAGGGCGATTTTTTTTTAATTAAAATAAATTAGCAATTTTTATTCGTATAAATTTAATATAGTCTATCTGGCGGTGGTGACTTAGCGACTCTACCTAAGAATTTAGATTTTGTTTTTTATTTACCTAATGGCCAGAAAATTATTTCTTAATTGTTTAAAATCTAAAAAGAAAAAAAACAAAAAACCACAATCTTGTTATCCCATAAAAATAATATGATTACACAAAAAAGACAGTAAAATATAACATTATTATGCTTAATAACAAAGTCCGCCCAACTTTGTTTTTGATAACTTAGCTAAAGAAAGATCAACGGTAAAATTTTTCAACAAATAAAAAAAATCTTAAAACTCTTATTGCCGTTAAACAACTTTTCAGCTACCCTAAAGAAGGAAAATTAAACCCAAAAATTATCAATTAACCACAATTATGTTACCATTTAAGTTTCATATTGTTAAACGTTAGCAAGGTGACTTTGGACAAAGAATTCCTGCAACAAAACGTTCCACGATAGAATTAAAAATTTCGAACTGGCAGGACGTGTATAGCATCACATTACAAAAATTTTAAAAAATGTCATATTAGAAAGTGTGTATAATGAAAATATGTAGAAAAAAGGTTTGCGTATTAGTAACGGCGGTAAATTCTTTTAATTAGTGGTGTTTTGTTGGTCTGTTTTTCGACGTATTAAGGGTAAGTTTTAAACAATCATATACACACCATTAAACAGTTTGTTAACTATTGTTAGAAACAAAACCTCAAAAATATTAAAATTTTTACCCAATTTTTATATCTTTTTTTTTTAAGTTTAAATTTTATCTCACCGTACATGAAAGGTGTCTTTTTTGCACATGGCTAATACAAGCTTAGGTCATTCATCGCCATTAAGGCTATATAGTCCTAGCTATATTGGAATCCGGTTACAATAATCAGCTAGAAGATTGGAATGAAGAAGATTTGGTTCCCTTAGCGATATGATAAGAAAACGAAATAAATTGTATGTAGCAAAGTCAGGAACATGAATCCCCAGTAGCTTTCGTACAACATGCGGGTAAAACAAATCCTATAAAAAGTATGAAGTCTCACTTCTATTTTAATCATTTCAATGTTTAATAACAAGAACAACCTAAATGTGCATGGTTTGTAATGTTCTACTATGTTAAAAAAGAACAATGGTTTTAGACATTTTTGTATAGTGGGTCAAAATGTATACCTCCATTTTTTTATATAAGCAAGTTTTTTTTAATTTTGTGCAATGGAAATATCTTTTGTATGTTTTAAACCCAAACGTTTCATTGTACCGCAAAGAAAAGCATAAAAAAAAAGAAAAATCGTACATTAATATATTAATATTACAACGCATACATTGAACTTCATACTTGCAAATATTATGCAGATTTAAAATAAAATATTTGCTTATATGCATACAAATTGTAATACTAATACATACATACATACAATTGTAAGTTGGACCATAGTGCACTTAAAACTTTGAAAAATTTGTTTTTTTTAACAAGCTGTTAAAAATCTGTTTTAGAGGTTAGACGTAGGGTCCACAGAGAGATTTTACAGAAACAAGTCAGGTGCAAAAAATATATATTTTTTTAAACAAAAAACGAGTAATAAAGTGTTAATACAAATAACATCAGTTTTGGGAAGTTAAGTAGGTACTATTCTATTTTTCTTTTTAGATAAAAATCTTTAATAATTTTAAAAATAGAAATTTTTTGGTGGTTTACCGAAAATTTAATAAAGTGCGCTTGGCAGGTTTCTGATATAAATGATTTATTTATGCATTAGGTTGTTACATGTAGTTTAAAGTTTCAGAAATGTTGGTTTTTAATTTTCTGTTTTGCACCTTAAAAAAATATTTTTCTGTTTGTTTGTTTATTTATTTAACTTTGTGAAATTCTTTTTTGTGTTAAAGCTTTTATTCCATACTCAAAACGTTGTTTTAAAATGTTCTCCACTGATATATTATAAGTCGTAGAAAAAGTATAAGTCATACTTAGGAAATATAGGCATTCCGTGCACGTCCCATAGTACTGTATTAGCAATATTTAAAGTGATATCAGCTAGTAAAACAACAACAAAGAAAGCACGATTAGTCATCCTATCAAAAATGTTTACATACCGGCATTCGAGTTAGACTGTCTTCTTTCCGCACATTGTCTATGAACGACATTTAGCTGATTCTGTTTGCTATTATAGTGTACATTAATATTACAGCAATCACAAAAATCACTGTTTTTTTTGGGGTACACACCCTAGTGGTCGTCCTCAAAATATAAATAAATTTACTGATAAAAAATACGGACGTTTTAATTTAAAGACTTTTTTTAAATTATTGTACAGGGTGTTCGGTTATATTTCGAACGGGGTCTACACGCTTTATTGTTTGAGATAGAAAAATATTATAAATACAAAAGTTTTAGGGTTTTATAAGAACCGCCAAAAAAATTTACAAATTACATTAAAATATTTAATATTTTTGACAATGTATTCATCTTAACGAAAACAATTACCAGAAAGGCCATATTTAGAGAAACAAATGAACCACAGCCACCCATGTTAAATTGTCTATGAATCAGAGCGGCTAATTTTTTCCAGGATTCAGAGTCATTTTCTGCGATAACTGGTGGTCCAAACATAGACAAAGTATATATTTTTGAAAACAGGAAAATATACTCTGTCCAATGAACTTAAAATATACATAGTGTTCTATTTAAAATAACAAAGTCGATGCTCAATTGTTTACTTTGCGATTGTAATTTGTTTATTTTCTTAGCAAATCCTTGCGGTTCTTATAAAACCCTGAAACTTTTGTAATTAAAATATTTTTCTATCTCAAACAATAATGCGTGTAGACCCCGTTTAAAATATAACCGTAAATAAAACCATTGTAAATTTTGTTTTTAAAAATTTACATATATTTTTAATATATTGACGTTTTGGCGAATAGCCTTCATTATAATTTGCTGTATACCTAGCTGAAACAAAATGGTACAGCCAAAATATATAATAAACTTAAAGCGACTTTTACAACGTCGGGTTAACAAACTCAGGATTTAATTATTATGTGGTTGAAGTCCTAGCTAAATTTTAAAAGCTGTCAAATGCATTGTCACCTGGATTTAGCAAATATGGTTCGCTTCTAGGGTAGAAGTATCCTAATTCAAGAACTGACTTGACATTGTAAAAGCCGCTCTTTAATGAACATTCTTTTAACGACAATTTACGAAAACCATCACAGATTTTTAGAAAACAAATCTTTGCTAAACTATGTTAGATGTAACATGTAAACATTGTAAGAGGATTGTTAAGAGGAAATATTTTTATTGGATTTTATTAAAAAAAAGTAGTAATATATTTTAAGTCTACTTAGTCTCATAAGACAGTAGTCTGGCAAACAGGAATACTACACCCTTTATTCACCACAGCAATTATTTATCTGGGATTTAAAAAAACTCTATCTCGGGAAGTAAAAAACTAGACACCATAAAATATTAATTTTAATAACTGTCGTATGGGAGAGATTTACCGCTTTCCAAGGCATGTTTTCCAGTTATAATCCAATTTTTCGCTGCTTAATTTAATTAACATAGGCATGAAGAATGGCATAATTAAAAGTCCAGCATTTTGAGAATGTCACTTAAAATAATCCGTCAAAACATTTATTAAAAAAGCATAATACTACTTTACTTCACCGAAATAGGAAGATTTATTGTATAAAGCATATTTTTAAAATTTAAATAAAAAATAAAAGAAATATTTTTTTAAATATAATTTAGTCCGTGCGTCCGGGAAACCGCGCCCATTTTAGAAAATTTAAATATTGTAAAGTCTCAGTAACATATAGGCCTCTATTAAAAACGGCGTTGATTGCTTAAATCTATTGTTTACATTAAGGTATGCTTCATTTTTAGATAAGTGAACGTTTTCAGTAAAATTTTTTAAGACCCTACCAATGGGCGGAGATGTCCGATAGGCTAGATATCGCCGCCTACCTGGGGTGGACAAGGCCGCCCAAGAATTAAGATACTTTTTACTATAAACAAAAGATTTTTAAATTAATTAAACCCTATAACTTGATATCTAATATTTAAGTCCTAGACACTTAGATTCTTTTAAATAATAAAATTATGAGCATAAGACTAAAATGTGAAACTCAACATATAAAAAATAAAATATGTTTATTTTATTTTTTATAAAAATACTATAGATAAATTGCATTGTTGATAATGCATAATAACATACAATCAATCAACTACATTTTAATATAAAAGTGTTTCAGATTTATGGGATCAAACTTCTAGGGCAGGACTGGCGAATCAATGGCACGCGGCGTGTCACAAATGGCACACAAGGTAAAATTATGGACACGCGAGTGTGTTGATGTTTTTTTCTGTCAATAGTATACAGCGGCCGAAAGGAGCAAGTGTGGAGGTTTTAAGTAGAAGATTTTTTTTGCTCATCTATTTTTACCTTACTCTAAAAAGTATTTCATGGCTTCATGGGACGCCTAGGACATGATTTGAAAGTTGTAAGTTAAGGACTTTTTTGCCCTTCAAAATTTTATTTACTTAAAAGTATTTCATGACTTCCTTGGACATAATTTTACATTTTTAGATAAAAATGGCACCCTGTTCTAGAGGTTATTCAGGGCAACAGTTAATTAACCAAATTCTTTGTTGTTGGCTTTAATATAAGTTTTCCAGGAATAAATCTAGCTATATACCACTTCTTCTACAAATCTAAATCGATTAAACAATTTAAATATATTTTGCAAAACCGTACATTTTTAAATAGTTTCATGGACAATAATTAAAAACCTTTGACCGCTTTGCGGGAGTGTTTTTAGTAAATTATGGTGCCGAATGTCAAGTTATAAATTTATAGACCCCTTAATTTTTCTATTTTTTTATCTTACAAAACAAATAATAATGTCACTTTTATTGGTTGATTCTGTACGTTTTGAATCAATATTCAAGTTTCTATTGTTTTTTAAAAAATACCTTATTTATTATATTTACCTTTCTTGCTTTTATTAGTTTCGTAAATATGGTCATCCAAATCTAAAGACAAGTGTAAATTTTAACTACGTATGTTATGGCAATAAATTAGTTTTTTTATGGCCAGACTTTTAAAAACATTTAAGAATGAAATAAATATGGTAGTTTTGTATTATCATTTATGTTCTGATTCAATATGCCGGGTGTTCCATTTAAAAAAATTAATACTTTTGTCGTACCCTGTATATCATAAGAAATAATAAAAATCCGATAACTAATTTAAAAACAACTAAATTAACCAAATATATTATATTATACTAATACTTTTGTTTACTTTGTAGGATACAAAAAAAATGGTACGGAAGGGGGTGGGGGGTGGGTGTAAATTTATAACAAAACTGACACGAAAAAAATCTATAACTCTTTTAACCTACATTTACACATTCTCGTTTGAATACTAAGCCCGCGGGCCCCTATCATCTGCAAGGGGCACCCCTGAGCTTGAGGGCCCCAGGGCATTGCCTGGCCTAGCCCCATAGTAACTACGGCACTGCAAATGAATATCACAATTCTAGCTAATTGCAAGCATTATTTTGATACCTTTTTATTTTATTATTATAAGCGTATTAGTACTTTAACAACTTGGGTTTTCATTCTTGATTTAGCTTTCTGATTTCATTTGAGATAAGATGGCTTAGAAATTTAAAGCCGGCTAGATTAAGAATGTTAAATTAAATATTGATTTCAAGGTTCCGCATAAATTGAAATTCCCCAATTTCTACCAACAATTTACAAAATATAAGCAAGCAAAATTATGGTATACTTAGTACGTAAACTGCACCATCATATATATTAATTAAAATAGTAATTTATGTAACAAGTGACCATTTTATATATGTTTAATTTATTGAAATTTTTTCAGCACAGCCAATATATTGCAATAGGTAGGTTTTGTGGTAGATTATTTAAAAGCTCCCAAAAAGTACTTTATCACCCTAGATTATAAAGTCAATACCTTTACCTACTACAAAATAGCGGCACTTTATAAGTTGCCTAAATACCTGCTTGGGTGGCTATACCAGGTGACAACGAGATCACTTTCCGGCTGCCATTTTTTATTTTTAAATCGATACTGATGAAACTTGGTAGGGTTGTTAGACTAATAAAAAGTCATTTTTAGGTGTATATGATAGGTTCTTACGAATTCCGATTTCACCGGAAATGACTGGAACTTTACATTTTTAAATGAAACACCCTGTCTATTATATGGTTTTTTGGATTTTTCAGATCATTTTTAGTCGAAATACAATATAAAAAAAAAATTGTCAAATTTTATTTTTAAATTAAATTTTAATTTTTCATTTAGAGTGCCATGAACATTCCAAAATCACAACTCATACTTTACTTAGTTCCAGAAAAAAACGAAATCGATTTTATCTTTTTAAACTTTTCTTACTTTCTTACCCTAGTTTAAAAACCAAAATAGAACAATATCACTTTTATAATATTTCTAAATGCAGTATTTTAAAGCAAATCCAACGATGTAAAACACTACGACACTTTTACTTCATTTTCTTTTAAAAAACATTTATTATGTGGGTAAATGATCTTTTAATAGTGAATGGCGTACGTCGCCATTTAAACAGAAACTAATAGAATATGTTGTAAAACAATTGCTTGTGTTCCGTTAAAAGTTTATAAAATAAAAATGTTAGTTTGTGTTTATGTTTCTCCTACAATGTTAAATAATTTTAGTTAAAATTTGGTATTATTTTAAAATACTTTTAGGTTAAATTTGGTATTATATTTATACCAAATTGAACCTAAAATTATTTTTCCATCGTAGAAGATACATAAACAAAAACTAAGGTTTTTATTTTTAAACTTTTAACGGAACCCAGGCAATTGTTTATGCAACATATTCTATTAGTTTTTGATTTTATGGCAATTACGATGAATTGCGACGTACGCCATTAAGTATCAAAAAGATCATTTACCCACATAATAAATGTTTTTTAAAAGAAAATGAAGTAAAATTTTCGTAGTGTTTTATATCGTTTGATTCGCTTTAAAAATACTGCATTTAGAAATATTATGAAAGTGATATGGTCCTACTTTGGTTTTTAAGTTAGGGTAAAAAACTAAAAAGTAAAGTTTAGAGCCCTCTGTTTAAAAAGTTTAAAAAGATAAAATCGATTTCGTACTTTTCTGGAAGTAAGTAAAGTATAAGAAGTGATTTTAGAATGATCATGGCACTCTAGATAAAAAATAAAAATTTAGTTTTAAAATAAAATGTGATCTGAAGAATCCGAAAAACCAAAAATATACAGGGTATCCTATTTAAAAATCAAAGGTTTCAGTCATTCCCAGTGAAACCGAAAGTCATAATAGCCTATCATATACACCTAAAAATTACTTTTTGTTAGTCTAACAACCTTACCAAGTTTCGTCAGTATCGACAAAAATAACAAAATGGCAGCCGTAAGTAATCTTGTTGTCACCTGGTATTTCCAAAACTAATAAGGATATATGTGCTTAATGTGGTATTTGTAAATGTAAAGATCGTTTTAATAGTGTTACTGGTGATAATATAAGGGAAGAACAAAAATAATGTATTTTTTTATAAAGCACCCTGTATATTATATTACCATAAAAAGATATCTAAAAGACCTTTAAAAAAATATGACATAAGCAACATCTAACTTTATTAGTGAATTATTGCAAATTGTCTTATTAAGCTCGGGAATTATTAATACCGGCCTTATTAAAATAGTGCTTGTACCCATAATTTGGAGTTATTGCGAATCAAGGTTGATCAACCTTGATTGCAAATCATGTTGACAGTACCATTAACCTAAAAAAAATGAAGCATTTTCGTAGATTTTCTTTATTGTTGTGTGTTAAAGGGTTTTGTTTCACACGATAGCAAAAATACATTTGAAAAATCAACGTTTTAGGTATTTTTACTTCTAAAACCTTTTTCGATTTTGTGGTCGGCAGCCGTTTGGTTAGACAAACAGTTCCGAAGATTAAATAAGACCAAAATAAGGCACGACCTAAAACCGACATAAATAAAGCCAGACACGGTATTATTAGTGTCTGGCCATATTTCACTGTGCAATAATTCTCTATTACTTTCGATAATATCGCCATACAAATCAGGTATTTGGGTAATTTTTAAAGTACCGTCATTTTGTAAGTAGGTAGATTTTATATTATAGGGTTATAAAGTACTTGTCAGGAGCTTTGAAATGATGTGCCAAAAACCCTTTTTTCCATTAAATGTTTTTTCTCAAGATGGTGCCACCTTAAAATTTTCATTTGTATCTTTACCCTAAATATAGTATTTATGCATTAGTTTCATATACCAAAGTTCAATATTTTCTTTTTAATTCGTTAGTTCAAAATATAAAAGGGGAGTGGACATAAAAGTTTTTATTTTTTAATGTTTTTTAAATATTATTAACTTTTAAAAATACAACATGAAAAGACATACAAAACACGTACAACAAATATTTTACTTTTAAATAGTAAATCATGGTTAACTTATACAATTTGCCTATTTTCTCGTCTAAATAAAATTTTCTTAGAATGCGATATTCTGTCTTAATCAATCATCAACATTGCGCGTTTAAAAATTTACAAAGCTTTTTTAGTAGTGTTTTAATTAAAATTTAAATACTAAAAAATATTCCTTTAAGTGTATTTTAGTTTTAAATAGTTATATAGCGTGTCTACTTAAGTTCGTACCATATGGAAAACTTGTTTATTAATAATAATTTTACGTAAAAAAGTTATTCTTTATAAGAAATTCTGCATGGTCTAAACCCTAAAATGCAATCGGCAGATAATATTTTTTGCAGTGGTATGACAAAAAATATGAATTTTGCTCATGGGGAAAGTACTTCTATTTTCAAAAAAATGTATCAAGAAAAGATGGTAAGGATTAAAAACAACATTCAAATATGCAATTAGTTCATTAAAAAAAAAAATATATATATATATATATATATATATATATATATATATATATATATATATATATATATATATATATATATATATATATACATAATAAGCGTTTCTGTGCCTTTTTTTGTAAAATTAATAATAAAAAAGTTTCCACATGGTGCGAAGTTTTTATATTATTAAAAATATATCAAAAAAGATGTTAAGGATTAAAAACAACATTTAAATATGTAAATTAGTTCATTAAAAAAATCTTTTTTTTGGATAATAAGCGTTTTTTTTGAAAATTAATAATAAAAAGTTTTTACATGGTGCGAACTTAAGTAGACACGCTGTACTATTTATTTTATAATGATTGCTTTTTAAATTTAAAAATAGGTTTTAAACAAAAATACTATTAGGCCGATCACCAGAATATTATGAATAAAGTTCCTTTTTCAAATGTAATAAATTTTTACAGGGTTATTTTTATGTTCATATATTTCTCTTAACACAGTATAATATACAATAAATAATAGTTTAAAAAACTAAAAAAACACGCTTTTATATGCAACTGAACTAAAAATTAGAAAATAATTTTTCATTACAAAGAGTTTGTCACTTCACAGTAAAAAGCGTGGGGTGCTTAATATATTAAATGTTATAATTATTCTATTTGCAAATATCTATGAGGGAAAAGTTATGAAAAAATAGTAAAATGCACCCCACGCTTTTTACTGTGAAGTGACAAACTCTTTGTAATGAAAAATTATTTTCTAATTTTTAGTTCGGTTGCATATAAAAGCGTGTTTTTTAGTTTTTTAAACTATTATTTATTTTTCATTTTTTAGTTCGATATATCAATTAGTTAAATGCTCCAGTTTATTCACTAAAAATTCCTTCGCCATTTTGTCAAGAGACACATAGCATCTGTACAGGATTTTTTTTATCCTGACGGTCCTAATCAGGATAACGGGATACTGTTTGCAGATTATTGCATTGTCATGGGTCCTTGATACGTGTGCAAAGTTTCAAAGAAATCGAATCGCTGGAAGTTGGTAAAAATTAGGCTCAAAGATTCCGTTACATAGATAGATAGTTACAACCCAAGTTAATAAAAGCGTGTTAAAAAATAAGAACATTTTTCAAATAAAATTATGTTTGAAAATTCTTTGTTTTGGAAAAACAGGCTGTTAAAGTTTTTAAGAAAAATGCCTTTTTAATTATTTTTTTTTCGTCACTTTCCTACCACTCCAGATATGTCCACAAAATTTGGTACATTTCTTTAAACCATTTCATTACATTTTTAGGCTGTAAACTTAAAAAAAATACCAGTGGCGTTCGAACAAGATTTGTATTGAATTTTTATTCAAGAAAAAGATAGTACGCTACTGCTTTTTCCTCTTCCTGGCACTTTCGGCATAACCAGGAGTCCCAAAAAGAAATATAATATATTTGGAAGAAGAAATGAAAGTGGTGTATTTCGTGCGAAATACACCACTTTCATTACTTTTCCTATAATTCCACGATGCACACAGCCACACCCTTTCCATTTATAATAAATTTACCATATAAAGATCAATATAACCAAAGAATACCAATCCATAGAACCCTGCAGAGTGAGATTTTAGCGTACCCTAAAAAATTTTAGTATCTATCGCGACCAACAGATGGCGAAAGTAGTACGATGTCGCTTTGCTAATACGATTACCATCAGAAATTGATAGCAGTCGCTGACGAGCAGTCGGCCCGATCAGTTAGAGTGAGGATATACGCAAAATTTAATAAAAATAAAATCCTCAATAAATGGACCCAGTATCAATAAGATTATTAAATTTATTATTTCAGAATAGGATATATCGATGCGTTTTACAAAACATCGTAAGCGACATTCGCCAATTTTACGGGAAACGATTTTTTCTTCCCATCGCGTTATTTTTAAAGAAAAACCGAGATCTGAATGTTTTTATTTTTGATTTCTTTTAAATTTAAATTACAAAACAAACATATTTAACATTTATTGTCAAAATTTTAGAATCTTCTAAAAAACCGAAAAATTTTAAAATTCTAAACCTAAATAATAGTTAATTTTTAAATTTTTTATTTTTATTTAATTTATCTTGACAACGGTTGCAGACTTGCCACCAAAAAGTTGATTTTTAGTTCTCTATTTACTTGCTTTATTTTTGTTTTTTGGTTTTTTGGTACTATTAATTTATTTTTTGGCGTGTACCCAAATAACTACCATTAATTAAATGAACCGCCGAACCAATATAGAACATATCTTCATCTGAAATAAAGCCAATCAAAAAAAAAAAAAAAAAAAACGTTTCCGTAAAACTGACGAATGTCGCTTACGATGTTTTGTCAAAAACCCATCGATATATCCTATTCTGAAATCATAAATTTATTAATTTTATGGATACTACCATTTATCGGGGATTTTATTTTTAGTAAATTTTGCGTATATCCTCAGTCTAACTGATCGGGCCGACTGCTCGTCAGCAACTGCTATCAATTTCTGATGGTAATCGTATTAGCAAAGCGATATCGTACTACTTTCGCCATCTGTTGGTCGCGGTAGGTACTAAAAATTTTAGGGTACGCTGAAATCTCACTTGTGGGGTTCTATGGATTGGTATAACTTAAACCTAGCAACAAAATTTTAAAAATGTATCTTTGGTATTTTCTAAGATCTTTTAAGAGGACACGCACCGTGAATAACCCTATATACTTTACTTTTCGGCAATTTTTTTTTAACTAATCTCCAATTTATTATCTGGTGGTGGCCTTTGAGGTTTTAAACCATGCAGAACTTTTATAAATAATAACTTTTTCGTAAAATTATTAATAAAAACGTTTCCTATATGACACCAACTTACGTGAGACCCTCTCTACTGACGCATTACCTGCCCCACATAATTTTATTAAAGTGGCAGTACCAAGTTCATGATAAGGTAAATAACTGTAAATAACGAAGATTACATTTGGTATATTATTACGACAGAATAAAATTCATACCATTTGTTATAAATAAATATTTTTTAGTTCAATTTATTTTCCCTTTTAATTTTAACCTTTTTAATTTAAAACTATAACTATTATTTAGTTTTTATAAGAATCAGCACCTTAGAAATAAACCACCAAAGTAATTACTATTCGGTATTTTGTCAACCTGAGACTTACTTTCCTATTAACTTTTAATGCTGAACGAAGTAATTTCTCCACTGATTTTATTCTCCAATTACTAGCACATTTGCATATTTTACTTTAGGACACCCCAGGATTCTAAGAAGATTTTTAGATTAAGCCTTTCACAGCAGGGGATGCTTTTTAATATCAAATTAGATTTTTTTAAAGACAAATCGATCTACTAAAGGCTCTGAGAAAGTAATAAAAAGTGTACTTATGAGTGTTCAAAAATGTTCCAATTTTTTCTACACATATAGGAAGTCGACCTGTCCATTAATTAATGGTACATAGCGGAGACTACAGATTTCGAATGTCCAAATATTAAGACTAAAGAATTCAAATTAAGAGATACAATGTTGCAACACAGTTAATCAGCTGATAAAAATGGGTATCTAGATCAATAGGGCAAAAAATATTTACTATATCTACGAGAAATTATACGATTTTTGGTTTGTGTCACGGCTAAAGGCACTTTTAAAAACAAGGAATTACAGTACAGAAAAAATATTGGGCATCATTGTCGAAAAACCTAGCTGGCTGACATTCCGCGTAATTTTATATAAATACACAAAACGTAAGTACTTGGATATTTACACTTGAACTGCAGACACACCAAATTGTATGAATATATAAAACTCTCGACAAAACTGTCTTTTTTAAATACCTTTTTTCGGTCGAGGCTACAAGTTTTTCGCCTCGGGATAAAAAGTTACACTTTAGTTACTTGGCGTAATGTAATAACATAAAAGTAAGTACTTAGGAAGAACTTTAAGATTGCATGTTGTGTACCAGTTGATTGATTCTAGGGTATGTTTTTGCCAAAGCTATTATCAGGTCGCAAAAATAAATTAATAGTCCTTTAAGCCAGTAATTAAATAGACTTTATGATAAACTTTTAAAACCTTTTTAGAATGTTTTTCTTACTAGTCTACTCTATCACGAATATTCATACCGCCTATACTGGGTTAGTAAAAAGTACAGCAACTGTTAAATATCTTTAAAACCACCAAAGCTACATTTACCAAGTTTGGTGTCTAGGGTGTTTTGGACATATGGAATTAAATAGTGATATCCGCACTGTTGCCAGATTTCTCAGTTTGAGCTACACGTACATTTTTAGTTTTTAAATGGAATGAAATGGCTAGATGGAATACCAGCAATCGTTTTAAAAAATTGTGCTCCTGAACTTGCACCTATTTTAACCAGGGTCTTTCGAATTTCTTATGACACGGGTATTTTTCTAGACAGCTGAGAGCTGCACGTGTCCAGCCTATTCCCAAGAAAGGATCTAAATCTCTTCCATCCAACTATGATCCATTTCACTCCTCTCAATGCTTTGTAAAGTAATGGAGAAATTCATTAACTCGCAAATTCTTAGGTATTTAGAAAAACATAAAATTTTACATGACAGGCAATACGGATTTCGTCACAAGAGATCTACAGCAGATCTTCTTTCCTTCGTTTCACACAACTGGAACAAGTCTCTTGAGTTTCTAGGTGAGTCCCAGATCATTGCTCTTGATATATCTAAAGCTTTCGACCAAGTCTGGCATGACGCACTTCTTAATAAACTTCCCTCCTACGGTCTTCCAACTAAACTCTGCTCTTGGCTCTCCAGTTATCTTTCTAATCGACGACGTATATCAGTCATTGTTGATGGCCACTCTTCAAGCTTTCACAAAATTAATGCTGGAGTGCCTCAGGGTTCAGTACTAGCACCAACTTTGTTTCTTCTTCACATCAACGACCTTCTTTCTTCCACAACCAATCCCATTCATAGTTATGCTGACGATAGTACCCTTCACTCCACTTTTCAGGTTCCCAAACCAATCTCTCAACCCGACTTGGAAAGCAAACGCAGGGCGATGCAGATATCTCTTTCACAGGATCTCAATTTGATATTGGATTGGGGCGCCAAAAATCTCGTTCAATTTAATGCATCCAAAACACAATCATGTTCCTTGTCGCGAAAAAAATCATCAAACACTCATCCTTTGCTTATGAGTGGCCAGGTTTTGCAGAGCGGGGACACATTTAACCTTGTGGGCGTCACATTTGAGAATAACCTTAACTGGCATAAACACATTGTATCTATAGCCACCGCGGCTTCAAAAAAGCTTGGATTTCTTTTCCGAGCCAAAAAGTATTTTTCTCCTTCCAATTTATACACTTTGTATGTGTCCCAAATTCGACCCTCTCTGGAATATTGTTCTCATGTCTGGGGAATGGCATCCCCTACAACCCTCAGCATTCTTGATGCCATTCAAAGAAGGGCTGTTCGTCTTATTAATGATCCTTTACTTACTCAAAGACTTCCTTCTCTTGCCCATCGTCGAGCTGTGGGAGATCTATCGCTCTTCTATAGATACTTTTACGGCTTCTGCTCCGACGAATTATCCAGTATAGTCCCTCCTCTTGCAGCTCCCAACAGAGAAACTCGTGGTGCCGCGCGTATGCATCCCTATACAGTTCAATTGGACAGGCCCCGAACTTCCCATTTCGTTCGTTCTTTTATCCCTAGAGTTTCTAGACTGTGGAACCTACTGCCAGCGGAGGTCTTTCCTTCCCCCAAATCTTCAAGTTTTTAAGTCCCGTGTTAACAAACTTCCTCTTACCCTACTTAAGACACCCACGGTACGTTAGTATTTAGGCTTTTAGCCTTCGTGGATTTTCCAAAGAAAAAAAAAATTGGTATTGCAATTAATTGGATGAATCAAATTTATTAAGTTTCTAAATTTTCAAAATTCTGTCTCTATTAGTTGTTAAGATATGATACATTACAGTTTTAGCAAAACGTTATTTAGAGCCCCAATATCGTTACAACCGCTAAAAGCTTTGTTTATAAAATTTGGTATTTAGGGTATTTTTGGCATGCCCTATCGATCAGTGATATCAGCCTTGTTGCCAAATTTTAATAGCAATGTGGTGTTGTCAAATCTCGGTAACTTGAAATATTACATTTTGAAAATTTGTAATCTTACTAAAGTTAACACGCTACTTTTATTGCAATTAAAATAAATTGAGCATTTCATTTAAGATACCAAAAATATTACATGTAGCGCAAAACTGGAAACTCGGGCAACAATGACAGTATCACTGTTCAATTCTATTTGCCCAGAAATCCTTAAACACCAAAATTTGTAAACACAGCTTAAGTAGTGTTAGAGATATTTGAGCACATCTTAACTTTTTACCTAAAATCTGGTGATGTCATATCTTAGCAGCTAGTAAAAATTAAATTTTGAAAATTTGTAAACCTATTAACTTTAGCCCGCACAATTAACTGCAAAAAATTAATAGGACATTTCATAAAAAAAAAACAAAAGATACGTGTAGCACAAAACATGAAATCTGGCAACGGTGCCGATGCGACAATTAATTTCTTCATGCCCGACATCTTTTAGATACTAAATGTGGTAAATGTAGCCTTAGCGGTTTTAAAGATATTTACTTTTTACTAACCTAGTATATGGAAGCAACGCTTTAACTTAGCCTGTCAATGTCAAATGTTTTGGGTGTCGGAGTGGGCGAACGTGTCATTTTTTTTGTCGGACAAGTTTATTACAATGTTTTACATGAAATTTTTAAATGTGCCAAAAATCTCAAGGGTTACAGTCACAAAACTTGCCTAGTCCGATACCCGAAACATGTGTTAAGGCCTTATGGTTTCATGATTAAATGTGTGTTATAATGTTTTAAATAAAACATTATAACAATCATTTTTACATTTGAGCCCTAGCTTTTGTATCGTTTTGTTTTATTTGGTAAAATATTGGGTGTATTTTATATAATTAGTTTTATTATTTATAATTCATATCGGTAATAATTTTCATAAACCAAAAAATAATATTTAATTTGTTAAATTAGCTGGTATGGTAAATTAAAGTTTAATTAGTTTATTTATCGCATACAGAAGAATATGAAAATGATTATAGGCTATGTCAGCCAGTACTTACTAAATTAATTTAGTTAATATTGTTTGGTATATATTGCAACATAATTTAATTATTAAGCTGAAGTAGGAAACCAGACAACTTCATTACCATATACCACATAAAATTTTGGTTCGATAATAATTTTGTTTTGTTTACCTAAAAAACCAGTAAATATCGTTTTTTCAAATAAAAAAAATATTTTTTAAATATTTTTAACACCCTGTAGTTGAAAAACTATGACGTTAAGGACAATTTTTTATATAAAGTTTTTTATGTTTTTAAGTAACATTTAATAATAAAAAAAAAGGTAATTAATAACTGAAGAATTTGATCGTATCCATACGAAATGACCATGCTGAGAATTGGTTTTTATTTATTTAAGCGAAAACCGTATATTAAATAAAAACTCAATAAATTAAATTTGTTTAAAATTTAATAAGCAGTTAAAAAATATTTTTACTTTGGAAAAATGCAGTGGCGTACCATTTTTTCATTAAAAATATTAACCTTAAACCCTTCATTTTTGTTTTTTTGTATGCCAAAAATGTGTTTTGGTGCATAGAAAGCGTCCCCCAATTTTTTAAAAATATCTCAATTGGTATAAAGTTATTAAAAAACAATATTTTTTAAATTTTTAACACCCTGTAGTTTAAAACTAAGACGTTTAGGACATTGTTTATATGCAGTTTTTTTCATATTTTTAATGCAGAATTAGCCCTGAAAGTTTTTCGAATAAGTTGTGAAATACGCAACGCGTAGAAATCTTTAAAACTTATTATCAAAATCAGTGTTCTACATCAAATGTCGAGTATATGCGGACAAACCACAAACGATTGCCGCTCTAAAGGAAAAACATAACTCACACCATTGGTAAGACTGAGCCAAATTTGTTTGTTGTTTGCCATCGAAAATTGGATCTCTACGATTCGAATGACTCAGCGAAACCGCGGCGGTCATTTGACTAATATAATTTTTAAAATTTAGTGTCATCAAATATGCTTTAAAATAAAAATATAGCCATTGCAATATTGCTTTCATAATTTATTTTATTTTTATTCAAAGATGGAGCGTTAAAAATGGAAAATGGTTACTAAATTTTACACTGTGTTCACGGGTAGACTTTAGTGCTGTTGCATTTTTATTTTTTTAAGTATTTTTTTATAAAAATGTTTGCTTTATTTAAAATAAATAAAGCTAGTGTTGTTGCATTTTTATTGTTTTTTAAGTTTTTTTATAAAAATGTTTGCTTTATTTAAAATAAATAAAGCTATAATAAAACTTGCTTAATGATAAATAAAGTACTTTAAAATCGTAAAAATATTTTTTAAAACTAAATAATAAAACAAGATGAAAAGGTAATAAAACTGTCCAATATATTTTTATGGATTTCATTTCATCATTTTACTTTTTATATGCAAACATTATTAAGTTTAGTCAAAATGTTATTGCGGTAAAAAATATTTTTTAAAAGTTAAAATTTTTATTTATTTTTTAAGCTATTTAATTAAGTAGCTACAAAAATATTTATTACATAATTTTTTTAGTTATCGAAATAATATTCTCGTATTTTTAAATTTCTTATTAACCTTAATTTATTCCAAAACCACAACTAATAGAAAAAATATTATTCAGCTTTGGTTTACATTTTCATGCTATATAATTGAGTATGTTCTACAAAATTTTTAATGTAGCTTTTTACTTTTAGGATAAAGCAAAATTTTTTATAAAACAATTTTTTTAGGCATAATAAATATTTAAAAAAAAATATGTGTAGCATCCGTAAACACACTGTGTATGTTTTCTTGTATACTTTTATAAACATACCATTTTTATATTTTATGTATTATTATTTTAGCTTGCATGCATGCAATTTTACTCTAAGGAAATAGAACATTTTTATGAGAATTACGCCGGCAAAGCTAAATAAACATTAAATATTTATTTCAATTTTGCGAAAAATCTATGTTGACACTAAGCAAATATACTGGAAGTTATATAAAGAGTCAGATTGATTTCTGTTTTGAAGTTAAAGAAAGATAAATATTAGAAAATAATTTCAATATCCGACATAATATTGTATAAACTAAAAATAAAGGAAAATTAAACCCTATAGCTTATTTGTTAATTTAATTTATTTTATTAAATATTAAATTTATTAACAGCTCAAATGGGATATTACCTAAATAAGTATTCTTAGTGCCATTAATATTTAATTAAATATTTCAAAAGCGCCGCAGACTAGTTCAGATGTGTTAGGTTTTATTGTGCTAATAATTATTAAAATAAGCTGTTTTGTTATGAATACCCTAAGAAATTATTAAAAATCTACTTAACTTTAAATAATTTCTATGGAAAAACTGCCTGCTTTGAAAAAAGATATATAAAATTAAGCAAAATTCAATAATATAATTGTCGATACTATATTTTACCCGTAGTTAATCGGACTAATATATGCTAATATACAATAACACAGTAGGCACCTGTCCGTAAGGAATTCGTTTGAGGTGGCAAGAGTAAGCAGTCAGTGTCTGTCTATTTTTACTAGCTCTGGTAAAAAAGTCGGTTAGAGTTCTAGGCTAATTAAAGTATGGGAAATGTTTTTTGCCACGGGGTTCCTTTCCAATCACTGAGTCGGACTCGTGTTTGTTGCAGACGCAAAACTCGATTGTGCGGAAATCAGTGTTTCAAGTAGTCCTTGAAGTTATAGCTTTTTAAAATATTAAATTAGTTGTTTAAAGTAATTGTGCTAATTTGTTTAGATCGTTTGTAACTCTTACTTTTATTTCTATCTACACGTAGCATTTAAGGGCGTCGTTGCAATTGTAAATTTGTGTTTAAGTGAACTGTTTATTTTAAAAATTCTATTTATATCTGAAGCAACATGTTTTGCCCTTGGAAAAATCAAAATTATTCATTGTGGAGACCAAGGAAGCCCCAGACTGAAACGGTCTCCTACTCGCTAGACTTTGTTCTTTCACCGTTAGTACTACCTACTACTAGTCATTA
The DNA here is from genome assembly GCA_014170235.1 of Listronotus bonariensis. NCBI lineage: Eukaryota > Metazoa > Arthropoda > Insecta > Coleoptera > Curculionidae > Listronotus > Listronotus bonariensis. The sequence goes on from JACEGR010000765.1 coordinate 37,929, forward strand.
TTTTAGCTACCTCACAATATAAATTTAAAATAGCAAAATCAAGAACCTAATTTATTTAAAGCAAAATCAAAAATATTTTGAGTCCGCTTCTGTCTTGCTCTCATTTTAAAAAGATATGCCGACAAAAATGAATTATCGATTGCGCTTTCTGTAGTCACAGCTTCTTTGTTTTTAATTCATACCTACAAGATGATTCCTAATTTATACGCGTAGGTTTTGGAACCAATTGCTAAGGAAAACTACAAGTAAAACGAAAAAATAAAATAAATACTTCTTTTACTAAGAAGATAACACAAGCCCACAAAAAAGTCAAAATCCAGAGGATAGACCCTACTAGTTCTTGGTATTTTTGGGGTGTTAAAATGATTTATGATAATAAAAAAAAATATCCGTTCAATTTTCCACCACCACCTCCCCAGGGGGTAAATTGTAACTTATTATAAAAAATTAAAATTCATATGCATTCCTACGTATTTGGGTGCACTAAAACTGATAGTGACGAATAAAAATAACGACCTCCTAGTCACCTTCTAGACCGCCCCAAAAGCTCCTCAGGGGGTAAAATGTAACAACGAAATTATTATCCAATAATTTATTTTTTTAGTCCTACAGTATAGTTTTTAAATTTTGGAACGGTATACTATACAGGGTGTAATTTAATTAATGGCCAAAAATACAGGGTATGATTCCTTAGCTTAATTTAGGAAGAAAAGTTCATATAAACATATGTCCTAAACTTCTTAACTTTTGAGATACAGAATGTTAAAATTAAAAAAACCTTCTTTTTTAAATATCCCAACTATTCTTTGGTCAATCTTGTTTTAATTTGGCAATATTAATAATGACATTAAGGGGATAATTTATCAATAACAGCGTCTCTGGAGGCAAATGAAGAAATATTTCCATCAAAAAAACAGTTCTAACAATACACAGTTCTTCTACCTAATAGCATATTTATAGACCCTAGAAAAAGCATTTTGAAATATATTTTTTTTAAATTAGGGTTTATTAATCTTTATTAACAGTGATGTAACAACAACAAATATTAATTTAAATAAAGTTTTTATCAAGTCCAACCAATTTTGATAAACTAAGTGTATTAATTTGTTTTTTTTATTACAAAGTTTAACGACCTCTTAAGTACCCGCATTTAATTTTTCTTAAACATTTTGTAATACCCTGTATATATTTTTAATATAAAAATTCCTGGTTTTTAAGCCTTTTTATAAATAACATTAATAACAGGTGAAATTAATGACAGGAAAAAATATAATAAATAAATAACCTGGAAAAATAGGGCTGCTAAGGTTGTTTAAAAATTACCAAGTTTTCAAAAAATACAAAAACTTCAGGTCTGGTCAAGGCGACACGTGAATCGTTCCTGTCAACCAGAATTAATAGTTAGAAACAGCCAGTGCTATCTCCCAAGAAATTCAAAAACAACCAGCCATAGCGTTATGCTTATAAACCCTAATGGAAGTTGTCCACTCATTAGTGTGAACGCTTTAGATTAAGCAAATAAGAACACTGTTTTTATGTCTCTTAATTTTTTTCGTACCTTGTTTAGTTTAGGGGAAAAAAATAAATTTTACCCAATTGCATATTTTTAGAGCATAAAAAAGCATTGCGGGACCTTTTTCTTTTAAAAATTTGGTTTTTCAATTTTTAATTAGCAATTATCTAACAAAAATAATAAATACTTATTTAAATAAGGTGTATATGCAGCATAACAGTTTTGTTTCTCAAAAGTAAAGACGTTTAGAACATCTTTTTATATGAACTTTTCTTCCTAAAATAAGCTAACAAATCATACCCCGTATTTTTTCTATCAATTAAATTTCACCCTGTATATAAGTATTACTTCCGGTTTAACCGAAATGAATATAAACTTTATTATCTTAAATAGAACACCCTGTATTTTTCTAGAATATGAATTCTACAAGTCATTCCTAATATTAAACGTTAAACATATCCATAACCCAACGTTTTTGATTTTGGAGAAAATGGCATTTGAAAATGTCCAAGCACAATATGAAGTTTTATGGAAAAACAAATGAACATCACAAAAATTAAAAATGCTAAAAATAGTTCCCTTAAAAGACTCTACAAGAGTCTAAAGACCATTATAATACTACTTTCTGTTTAACCGAAAGTGCTGTAAAAAAATGAACTAAGTATGATTACCCTGGTCATTTTAATGGAACAAAAAATAAAAACAATAGTTTGTATTTCCTACGATGTTAAAATAATTTTATGTTAAATTTGGTATTAACAATAAAAGATTATCCTATCAACGTTTATTTATACTTTTCAATGTAAGTTTCGAAATATAGGCCTGGTTTATCCAGTTTTCTAACTATAATTTTATTCTTAATTCCCCAAAACTTGTCTCTTGATTAGATGATTCAAAACTGATGGCAAATTAGATTGTCAGCTCTGAAAATTAAGAAATAAAATTAGGATTCCAAAGTTAGATAATCCCGACCCTACTTCCGTGTTACAGACCAAATGATTTTAAAAGAGATAAAGTGTTCATCATTTATTTTTAATATTTGCTTTTTTATTACTTTAGCTTAAAAATACATTTTTGTTTTAAATTACAGAAAGTAACAAAATTTTAAAAATTATAAATAATTCTTACTTACCGTTTTTAAAAGTTGTAAATGTATAAGAAAATCATGCAGTGTGTCCACGTAAGTTGGCTTTACGGGGGAAACTTTTTTATTAATAATTTTAGGAAAAAAAGGTATTTATTTTTAATAAAAAGTTTCGCATAGTCCCGAACTTAAAATGCAACCATCCAATTTCAAATTTTGTCAGTCATCTACGAGGTTTGATCAAAAAGTTAATTTTTACTTAAAAGTAAAGTACCGCTATTCTTTTTATTCTCTTTTAAGATCTAGTTAATCTGTACATTTTAAACGTTGCGTTGTAGCATCTCCTGTGATGTAGACTGCCAGCTGTCCCTTCATCTTGTTGGTGGTCTTCCTATGAGGCGCCTTCCTTCTGGTTTTCCTACTAACACTATCTTTGGTATCCTGTTTTTATCCATTCTTCTTACGTGATTGTGCCATTTTTTTCTTCTGTGTCTTCCCCATCTTACTACATCTTGTATTTCACATTGCTCTTTTATGTCTGTATTTCTGACTGGGTTTTGTCTTGTTTTTCCCATTATAGTTCGTAATATGTTCATTTCAACAACCCTTAGCAGGTCTTATTGGTATACTCACGAGCTTTTATGCAACATGATATGATTGGCCTAACGCATGTTTTATACAGGGTGTCTCTAAAAGGTCTGTACAAGAAGTTACCATAAATTTCTTGGCCAAAATATAACAATCTAACTTAATTTACCTAAGTCCAAAAGTTAACCGTTTGGGAGATACAGGGTGTCAAAGTTTTAATTTCATTTTGGTTATTTTTAAATAATTTCTTTAACATTTAACATTTTTTCATCAAATTTGGTATTGGAAGGTTTTTAGGGTTGGAAATCGAAAGCTGTCCATATTTTTGCCCATTAAATGTAGAGGGAGCCATCTGCAGTCTTTTGCTTTTTTTAAAAATACCATAACTTTTTGGTGTCTTGGTATAATATGACTTGATTAAAAAATTCTTTTCTCCAATAATTTTTGTCTTAAAATGGTATACCTGGTAAATATCGATACGAGCAACCGTTTATGAGATATTTCATATTAAACGTTTTATACCACACAAAATAAATTCCTTACGCTTTATCTGGGTCACCCGGATCATTTTCAAAGCTCTATAAAAAATGCTACCACAAATTCCTTGGGCCAAAATACAGGGACACGGACACCCAGTATATTTGGATTTTACTGACAATTCTCATGTATTTGTTTGCCCACACCGTTTCTGTGGGCTGCCCACTACCACCGCTGATTCATTAATTAAAATCTGCAAATCTTTTAGTGGATCATGACACCGAGATATTTAAATTGTAAGACTTGCTCCACTAATTTGCCTTTGACAGCACGTTTACATCTGATGGGATCTTTGCTGATTGTTAAGCATTTTGTTTTTCCTCTAGAAATTGACATATTAGGTTTCCGGCCTATTTGATAAAATCTATACAGTTGTCTTTGTAAATCGCCCTTGGTTTTTGCCATAAGGGCTGCATCTAAATTCCAGTCCTAATAAGGTTACTTCATCTATTATTTGGTCCATTAATAATTTAAATTAAAATGGACTAAGGCTATCTCCTTGCTTTATATCTCCTGGTATGTTTTCTGTGGTATCCGCAGCGGTTTTAATTTTTGTCGAGTTTCGTGTGTTGAGACTGTGAATAACTTTAATGATATGAGAAGGTGTCGAATCGAATGACTCGGTTAGGTCAACAAAACATACATAGGCGTGTTTGGTACATTCTAGCGACTTTTCCTTAATTTGTTTAAGAATAAAATATTGCGTTTGTTACCGATCTTTCTTGTCTAAAGCCTTGTTGTTCTTCTCTATTGGTGATTCGAGCCTCCAATTTATGTTTCATTGTAGTGTTGAAGAAGTGTTATTTTTCTATGCTTCTGCGGGTTTGTTTTTAAATATCGGTATTGATATGCTGTTGTGCCAATCGTCAGAGATTTCTCCTGTTGTCAATATCTTATTAAACAGTATTTTGAGTTTTTTAATAAGTTTACTTCCTCCGTACTTTAGAAACTCGTTTGGTATTTTTGCTAGTATCAAAAAGTGTTATAGAGAAAACATATTTAGAATTAAAAACTACTTCATAAGATACAATTTTGTTTATTTAAAAAAAACAAAAATATGTTTTTTCTGTTATAATAGTAAAAAGTTAGGTTTGTACATTAGTACAGTACACTTAGTAATTATAAATTGCATAGCATAATTTAAATATTCTCTTCAAATATACTAATATTATAACAAGACCAATGTGCTATATACCAATGTACAAACCTAAATATTCTCGATTATTAAGGAAAATAATATTAAAAAATGCACATTTTAAAGTAATTTTAAATTCCTATAATCTTTCCCTCAGACCAATTTTCTATATTTGCAAAAAAATATGTACTCTTGATAAAAATTCTTTTGGCCAAACCTCCTACAATAATGACAGAATTTGATATCTAATGGTTGCCTTTTAGGTTCTGGACGATGAAAAACTTCTTATAAAGAATAACTTTTTTCGTAACATTATTATTAAAAGTTTTCCATATAACTCCAACTTACGTCAATATGCTGTATAATATTTGGTAAACATTACATTTGCTACAAACTATATATTTATTTCTTTTATTGTAGACACATTATACGTGGCAAATAAGACTTTTAATGACTTAGTTAGTTATGGTTTAGGTAATAAAGTTCAGAGACAGTCTAATAAAGGAGTCAGTTAATTAAAAATTTAAATATTATCCACAGATTTTAGGGTTTAAAAGAAGAAGGATCTTTAGTCTGGATATTCTAGGGATATAGGTAAAAAAATGTTTTTAGTTCTGATTAGTTCTCTACAATAAAAAAATCTTTATATGACCCTACGAGTATATCCTAACCAGCTTGGTTTTTAAACTACAGAATTTTTTTAGATTTTTTATATTAACTTTTATACAAATTTAGATTAGATTTAAACATTTTTGGGACGCCTTCTTTTCATTAGAAGACATTTTTTGACATACAAGAAAAAAATCACTAGTGTTGTCTATAAGGGGTTTAGGGTAAATATTTTAAACAAAAAAATGCTACGCTTTTGCATTATTCCACAATCAAAATATATTTTTTTAATTATCATTTAGTTTTCAACAAACTTAATGTCTTACCTTGTTTTATTTTTGATGAACAGAGCTTTAATTTAACAGTAACAAATAAATATCAAAAACTAAAGAAAAAATGAATAGGAAAACTTTTTAAAAATGAAATACCCTGTATATTAGTCACCATTAAAATGGTCTTTTAAAAAACTTTTTAAAAATACCGCATTTGCCTTCCAATTAAAATTTCAGAAAAATTTAAACTTTAAGTGAAAAACAATTTCATATTGCTTACACTTTTTTTTTAAAATAACTCTGAAAATACTGGTATATAAGAAAAAATGTTTAAAATTTAAATTGCAAGTTTTTAACTGACCAAAATTTTTCTGTGCGTAGGTTTTCTGTACAGTAAATATTTGGCGAGATGTAGTTTTTAAAACCCTCCATTAACGACCGAGCAGCACCCTTTTCAAGCCGTTTAAAAACCAGGGAATCCTAAGGACTTTTACTTACAGAGCCTTGTAGTCCCTAAAAACTCTACGAAAAACCCTAAAAAACGTTTTATCATTAAAAACAAAGGAAATACGTTAAAAAAACGTAAATTTTTTTTTCGAAAAATTCGAATAGTCTACTTCAGAGCATAAAAATCTACATAATATTTTTGAAATTGGTCATTTTAAATTGCTAACATTTTTTAGACGTATTACCAATACATGAATTAAAAAAATTGTAAAAGATAAAAGGTCAACTTTTTTTTTGTTTTAAAGAAAAGTCTAATAATGTACCTTTAAAAAGGTTTTATAAATTTCTCTTGAAAAATGCAGAAGTTTCCCGTAACTTAACTTTGAATCTATTAAATTTTATATTCGAAAAAAAGCTAACAATATACAGTATTTCGGTTTGTATTGAGTCAAAGAAAAATTAAAACAAGATAATTTTATTTGTCCTTTTAAAACCTACAATTTTGCTTTATACAGTTTTTTTTATTAAATGCATACTTTTCGATATATTAGCGAAAAACCCATCAAACGTTCGATTTTTGCGTAGTAGTAGGTTTTTTTTAAATGGAATACCTTGTATATTTTAACAAATTTTGACTTTGAATTTAATTCCACATCAAAAGGTATAACACACTATACCTCAATTAGTGCTGGTTTCTGAGATATCAACAGTATGCTACCATACTCATTAACAATAAAGTGAAAAAAGAAAATAATATTTTGGTTTTAATATTTTAAAATAATTCTGTCACTGTCTGAGTGACAAAAATTATAATAACATGTATTTAATTACCTTCCATTGTCATAAATTTTAAAAGATAAGTCAGCTATTTTGTTTATATTATATACATATTTACTTGATTAACCCAAAAACGAGAAATATTTGACGTGTTTTTTTTAGTGCAATTAAGTAAATATTTATCTAAAATAAACTAATTTGATGATATACCCATCAGTAGTTCTGCAATGGAAGGTTGCATTGCATTCCAAAATGATTTTATTATTCGATGTTCTTATTAACTGTGTGTCTAAGAAAGGTACACTGCGTTCATTTTCAGTCAGTGTTATATAGGTTAAACATCGCAGTGGTTCAAACAGCGAATTACACAGCACAAAAGTGATTGTTGCCTAGGCAAGATATTTTTTTATTTTATTCTCAATACCTTTTTTTGGAATTTTTATTTTCAGTTGAATAAAAACAAATTAGAAATATATATATTTGTAACAAATGAATATTATAACACTCTTTAAAGAAGTTAATATAATGATATATTAATTTTGATTAACAATACTTTCTTTAACTTTAATACATTTATACTATTGTAAAATAAAGTCGACTATGGGTCTTTTTAAAATAATAATTACATTTTTTAATTTACTATACAGATACAATTTTAAATATAATTAAAAATTACCGTATTAATCAACTTTTATTTAAAGGGTACATTTTAAATTTTTTTTTCACACCTGCCTATTTACTAATAAACAAAGAATTTTTTAAACTAGCTTTTGCAATAATATATTTTCATTACCTTTAAGTTTGACTTCACAATGTTTTTAGATTTAATAAATAAATGAAAGCTATTTAAGTTAAATTCTGTGGCGTCCTAAACTCGTCACAGTGTTATTTGAAATATTTTGTTTCATAATTTCAGAATCCTCTTTTAAAACAACCCAAACCCACGACGCTTGCCAGACGAAGAGCTGCCGGAGCTGTGCAATACAAAAAAGTGTTACATATAAAAATGGCGCCCAACGTGGGGCTTGAAAAGTTAATTTGTCAATTTTCTTTGTTTTATTTAACAGATACTAGTTTTTTAATTATATAATACCTTTACATTTAGTTCTTTAGTCGTAGTTACACTTTGATAAGTAATTATTAGTGAATATTCAGGTGCTATGAATAACTTAATCGTAAGTATATTTGAATATTTTACCTACAACTATAAGTTTGTAGTATAGGTTTCTATAATTATTTTATTTTAGGAAATTTGATGTTTCAAAAATGTATCATTTTGGTCCAAACATGATTTTTTTAGTTTTCCATTACACACTTTGTTGGCGGATATTAGGGCCTAGCAAATTTGATCATAGGCCTTATTATTCCCCTCCTTTAAACATCAACAGTTTTCCAATGTATTTTATGTTTAGTTTTTACAACGTAAGGAAATCAAGTAAATAATTCGAACTATTACTCAATTGTGTTATTGTTATTTTTAGTGACTACAACCACAATGTCCTATAAATGAGTATTGTTGTTAAAAACTGACTTAAATTCAGCAGAAGAATGCTGAACCTCTATAAAGCTGCTAGAACTTTAAGGTTCCAAAAATGGTATGAAAACGGTATAAAAAAACTTTTTCAAACATCCTTACAAGGATGGAGGACAAATTAAAGTTTCCTGAAGTAGGATTTTACCACGGATTGTACGACGCTTGGTCTATAAATTTCACAAGAATATTAAAATAAGTTATACTGGTTTAAGCCATTACCACAAAGACATTTAAAAATATCAAGAATTCAAGCTAAGGTTTTGAACTTGGCCAAAACAAGCATATAAATATACTGTTGTTAACCACTTTACAAGGTGACGCAAGATCTAATAAACGTAAAGTTAAAAAGTCATTAAAAATAGAAATTTATTGTTATTTTTAAAAATTTAAGTGCAAACAAGGCATTCCTATTGTTAATCAAAATTACCAAATGCACGAAGTCTTTTTAAATTTATTAGGTATATTATAATCCTAGGCCTTATAATTCAACTATTGTTAAAGAAGGCTTATTGACAAGGTTTTCCAAAATGATTAGTTTTGCTTTGGTTTACGCAAAATCTTAAAATTTTGTGTTTACATTTTATAGTAAGTAGTATATAGAATTGATTTACAATAAAATTTGTTAAATTAAATGTACATTTTTATTTAATTTAAAAACGCGCTTAGCTAGGCCTTATTAGCTGCACCCACCTTATGGCCAGATTGGATTGGATTTTTTGAGATACAGGGCATTAAAGTTTAAAAAAAACTCGGTATTTGTTTAGTCTTTTAAAAACCTTTTAACCCAATAATAAAAAATAATACACATATTAAATGTAGTAAGTCGCTTATAAAGATTTACTTAGATGAGGATTATTGGACCCAGTGACATCTCAGGATGCACCACAGCCAATATTATTAAGAAAAAAATACGCCACTGACATTTTGTAAATATTTAATATATTAATTTTTTTCTTAATCCCAACTAACCTATAAAAGTTTATTACAAAGATTATCTAATCTAAATACATAAACCTAAATATAAATATTATAATATAAAACGAACAATCTTAAGAGTCATTTAGGTCAAAAATTTAACTTAGAAAAACAATAATAAATATTAATGTTTTTTATTTCTGAAATAATAAAAATTAAAATATCTAATTAATTTGAAAGACTTTCTTAAAAATTATTTTTAAATAATTTTGGATTTCTTATAAATTTATTTTATTTCTAGCAAATCATTATACCTAATTCAAGATATCATTATATAAAATTGTTTTTTTTCAAAATTACTTTTAATGGCACTTGTTTTAAAGCTATTTATTTACCGTGTATTTTTATTATGCGTTATTTTTATTAAATTTAAATTTGACATTTTGTTAAAATAATTTTTAATGTACTACTTTAAGTTTGTATAAATTTATAGTTGGTTAACGGTAATTGGTGAATACATTTAATAATTTTATTTTGTAGTTTTAATTTACTTTCATAGCTTAAAAAAATATGACTTTATTATAAAAAAGAACTATTCTCGAAAAAAAAATGTTATATTTATCAAATTAAAATAAAATAAATATGTATTATACCAGATTTAAAATAAGTGTTTAAATTAAAGAGTTCTATAATAAGTATGCATTTTATTTCCATTAAGGAATTTTTTTCTGTAATATTACTTTTCTTTAGTGAATTTCTTAAGGGGTTAAGTTCATTGATAGTAAGGTTTAAAAAAAAATATTGACAGGCGTTTTCGATCAGCACAAGTACCGGCCAGGCTGAACTGAAAGGCGTGGCTGATTTGAATGGCTATATTTCCAAAACTAACAAAGTTAGATGTACCTTATTGGTATTTTCTTAAAGCTCTTTTTAAAATCTTTTAATGGTAATATTATATACAGGGTTCCACATTAAAAAAGGACGTTAAAAAGATTTAAGAAAACACCATTGTAGTTATATCTAACTTTATTAGTTTTGGAAATATGGTCATCAAATCAGCCACACCTTCAGTTCACCTGCCAGGTACTTGTGCTCATCAAAACCCTGTTTTAAACTTTATATGAATGAACTAAATCCAGAAGCATTGCATGCATGCTGCACTTTGGGAGCTGATGCCGGCCAGGTGATGATTTTCGTACTTAGCATGCTATGACTCATCACTATACAAATTTCTAGCCTTACAGGCCTAACGTTACTCAAGGGTTCACTAGCTCTGGGACTAAAAAGGCAGTGAAAAATAATGTTTTGTTATTTCTTGTTATGACCTTTTATAAAAAAAGCCATGACAACAATTTATGGAAATTGCCAATTTTCAGTAACAGTTGAAATAAAAAATACATAATAGTACAGTTTGTTCATAAGCTAGGCTAGTGTCAATCAGGGTTTTATAAATGTCTTTAAATTTGTTACTTATATTGATTAGTCGGTTTTTGACTAAAAAAGTTTTTGATTTTTATTAAAACAATATGCCACAAGTTAATTCTATTCAAAGAGCTTAAGTAATTGCCCACATAAAAGATGGCATACCGATTAGAGATATCGCCCATATTATGAATACCAGTTAAAATACAGTGCAAAAATAAAGCGACGATGGGAAATTGAACGAACGCTGAAGAAAAAGAAACCAACAGGCAGACCTAGAATATCTACCCATGAAGAAGATGTCCTTGTGAGGTATTTACAGCCAATCTATTTCAAGTTGCTCTAAATGCTATAGAATGAACGAATTTCTCAGGATTTCGACCAACGGCCTGTCGGAGGACTAAAAACTCACATCTTAAAAACTATGTTGCTTCAAAGAAATTAGTTTTAAGTAATGAATATGAACAGGGCAGAATAATAAGTGTTTTTAGAATTTTTAATTTGGCCATGCACTTGTAACTTGTTTAATATTAGAGATAGAAAAAAAATGTAAATAAAAAAAATAGGGATTTTTACGTAGAATTTAGTGGCGTACCTATATTTTTCTATTGACTTTTATATTAAAGTTATAACATAAAGTTTAGGTTTTTAAATGGAACACCCTGTATATTTAATTACCAATAAAAGGTAGCCTTAAAAGCCACAAAAACACATTTGATATATATATATATATATATATATATATATATATATATATATATATATATATATATATATATATATATATATATATATATATATATGTATGAACACCTAGTATAAAAAAAGTATACATTTTGGGAATTTTTAAAAATATACATTTTTGGGAAATTTAAATATAATTGGGTTACTTAACATTGGGAAATTTAGTACATAAAACAATACGTGAAGTGTCAAGGTTTAAAAAGTATGAATCAAACAATTTTCTAGGTTACTCTTATAATAATAAAACAAAAACATTAAACAAGCGAGTAGCCTAGAAATGCAAAACAAATACTGAAAAATTTAATATTTAAAGAGAACAAAATTTTAAGACGGGGATTGATTGATTGTTTATCAGATAACAAGCAGTTAGTGAAGTAAAGTAAAAGTTAAAGTTAAAGTTACGCCCCGTACGGGCTATCCCTAGGGATATGCCCGTACTAATTTAAGTTAATCAAATAAGTTAAGTTGGTCCTAGAAAATGCAAAGTAAGTGTTGATGGTCCACCGGTCTCATGGTCCAAGAAGATAGTTCCATATGGTACATTTGCCCAAGTGACGTCAAGTGATGTATATTTCAAAATGTCAACGTCACAATATATATATATATTTTTTAATTTGTTATAGTTTCGGAACTATAGCCATCATCAGGAGTTCGATAATAAAATGACAATTTTTAAATAAAACACCCTGCATATTTTATCACTATTAAAAAGACATTTTAAAGACCTTTAGAAAATTACCACATTTAAAATAATTTTCTCATACAGTTTCGGAAATATAAGCTTTCAATTCTAAGTGCGTATATCTAACTATTTTTTAGATGGCCATATTTACAAAACTATAAGAGATAAATATATTAAATGGGGTATTGTGTTGAAACTTTTGAAATATCTACATAGGCAACGGTAATATGATATACAGGGTGTTTCGTTAAAAAATGGGATTATGGCCATAATTTCGAAACTATTTAAAATAGATATATCAAATGTGCCATTTCTTATAGCTTTTTAAGAAGAATGTTCAATGATGATAAAAAATACAGGGTGTTTCATTAAAAAAACAACTTTGTGTTATAACTTAAAATAAATGCTATTGGAAACAATGTAGTTACACCACTGAATTCAAAGTAAGAATCCCCAAAACTTCTCTACGATTTATTTCTATCTCCAATGTTAAGCAAGTCACAAGTGCCTGGTCAAATTGAGAAAATTTAAAAAACCATGTGTATTTCCAAAACAAATCAAGTTTGCCATGATTTACTTTTACCATTAAATTCATTCCAAAAATTTAATTGATTTATTTGCTCTCTTTCTTCTTTAGTTTTAACTATACCCTGTAAGGTGAACGAAAAGGCGCCACCTTGTATAGCTTTAATGTATAACATAAAAGAAACTTTACATAAGAAGGTTTTGCATTTTTATTGTAAATTTATCTCCACTTTTTTGAGTGTAGTTGACCTTTAGAACAAGTTTCATTTATTAACAAAGTTTCATATTTATAATATAATCCTTTTTGTAGCTTCTCTACAGGAATAGAATATTCTTTAGAATACTGATATTACAAACAATAAACAAACATGTTGAACAAGTTATTAGATTTAAGCCAGCCATACAAGCCGACTAATGCTAGTGCGTCGTCCATAGCATAAAACAAACCCCGGAAGCTAACCTTAAAAAAATTCCATTTTAAGTAGTAGCTCGTTGCATGTACGCATGTTTATACATATATTACTGAAATGATAATTGAGCAACCATTCTTGAGCCCTTTGTGGTCACCACCGAAATACGTGTGTTCGTGCAGGTCTATGCTGGCTCAAGTACAAATATCGTTACGTGTATAGCATTATTTTTAATATTTGCTACCATCAACTTTAAATGTAGGTAATAAAAATAATTTATTTATAACAAAGTCCATTTATTAATATCTGTTTTATCTAATAGTACAGGAAATGAAGCTTGAAAAACGGTAAAACCTGGCAATTCTTTGGTCCTGCATGGATTGACTTGAAATTTTAACAAAAGGTAGGGAATAGCCCAAGGATCAAAACCTATCTCGAACCGAATGGTGCCAAAACCCTGGAGGTAAATGCCGGTGAATTTTTTTATTACCTTTTAACCACAGAAATCAATCACAAAAGTAATTCTTAGCAAAAATGTTTCATACATTGTTTTCATAAAACTAATATTTTTCAAGTTATTTGCGATTAAAATTAACAATTTTTCGACGAAAAAATTTACGGTTTAATTACGGTTTCTGATCTCCAGTATTTTCGAAGTTATTTAGAAAAAAGGGTGAAAAATATAAAATTGTAAATAATCGTTTTTCACTTTAAGCTTAAATTTTCCTAAAACTAAGCTTTTAAAATTGATCACACTTCTTGAATGTATTACTAATACCTGTATAAAAAAAACTGCAAAAGGGTAAAGGTCAATTTTAATTATGGGGTAGTTAGGGGCTTGTCCTAATTGATTTTTCGTAGAGAAAATTAAATAATGACCTTATTTTTATCATAACTCACTCAATTTTTATGGTAGAAACTTCTTCTTTCCTTAAATAAAAAGGCCTCATTAGGTACTTCAACAAAGATTTTATGAGTTTTTTTTATATATGCAGCATTTTTTCGGTATTTTACTTTAAACCTATCAAATTTTACATTTAAGGAAAAAAGCTAACGATTAACTTACCGTATCTTTGTTCGTATTGGTCGTATAAAAGTAACAATAAAACAATTTTGTTTATCTCTTTAAAACCTACAATTTTGTCTTCTACAGTTTTTTACTAAAATGCATAAGTTTAAGGTTACTCCCAAAAACCCCATAAAAACGACTTTTTTTTGCAAGAAATTATTACTTTTAATCGTGAATAAAAATAAAATAAAAAAACATAAAGTACATTTTTAGAATTTACTTAGAATCACTTTTCCAATCGACTTCTGTTGTTAAAGTGTAATAAAAATTTCCACCCCTAGGGGATGTGGCAACCACCCTCAGGGTTTTGACGCCCTTCGGTTCGATATAGGTTTTGTACCTTGGGTTATTTTTTATCTTCTGTTAAAATTTTAAGTCGATCCATGCAGGTCCAAAAATTGCCAAGTAAAATGCTTTATTTCTTGTACTATAAGTGCCTTAGTAATTATCTGGTAGAACTTATTTACTGCCAGATATTTTATTTTAACTGCACCTGCTGAAGCTAGAATTAGGTAATTCAAACTAACGACTGCTTTGGTAAATGATTAAACTACCTTAATTTTGCCCGATAATTTCCGAAATTTAACTTTACAAGTATTACAATTAAATCTATATGTAAAATTGCAAAATTATTTACATATATATTGCTGGCAGTGTTATAAAACAGAAAATAAATTATAACTTATAGCTAAAAGCAGACAAGCTGTGTAAAAAAAATATATAGAATTAAAAATGAACCTATTTATTTTTAATGTTTTCCTAATATACAGTGGGGATATTAAAAGTCCTTCCCCCTTATCTTTTGAATGAGACAGGATATCGAGTTCGAGTAAATTTTGGCTAAAAGGGTGTCACTTTAACTACTTTTTAGCATTAAAATAATTTCTGTCACGTGATCTGGTACAAGCGGGCACTAGCAACTTTTTTATGAAAAAGCGAGCCATGTAGCACTAATTTTAAAGGTCCTTTAAATTCTCTACTCAACGATACTTTGTTTTTAAAAACCGGTTTAGCCATTCCAGAACCGTTTGAAATTTGATTTAAATAGTGTACATCGGTTTAGGCAGGCGAAGCTGGCCAATTTAAAACAAAGTGGCGTTAATTACAGAATTAGAGGGCCTTTAAAACGAGGTGCTACATGACCCCCCGTGCCACTTGGAAAAAAAGTTGCTAGTACTCCCTTGCCAGTAGGCCACGTGACCGGAATCCTTATTATGTTAAAGATTAGTTTAAGTTACAACTTTTACCCAAAATTTTATCCGACTTTGATATCTTGTCCTATTCAAAAGTTATAAAAGGGAGAATTTTTAAAAACCACACTGTATGTACAAATTAGAGCTAAACTACAAAGACTTGTAACTCTAAAACGAATGAGCCGATTTTTAACAATAAAACAGCGATAAATAGAGAATTAAAAGGCCTCTAAAACGAGATACTACCTGATTCCCTTTCTATTTAGAAAAAAAGTTGCTAGTGACAGTAGGCCACGTGACCAAAATCATTTTTCTGCCAAAAAGCAGTTTAAGTGACACCTTTTTACCCAAATTTTACCCCGATCTTAATGTCTTGTCCCAATAAAATTAATATTCTCACACACAGTTAATTTTAAAAGAATAAGCGGTTTTATATTATGTATGGTATTTTCGCACTACAACCTATTTTGTAAGACTCTTATTTATACAAATGTTCAATTTGTATAGGTATACACAGATTTAAAAAAACTGGTATTAATATTTTGAGCTTTTATTTTTTCCTAACTTTTTCCGCAACGTTATATGTTCGGTGTTTTTAAATATAAAAATTTTGATACTACTTATAATAAAATTGTTAAGAATTTAATTTAAAATATAATAATTTTTTATTAAGAATAATTTTTGAATAAGAGCTTCTACAACAGTTTCTTTGTTGTCAAACATGTCTGCTGGTTTCATTTTTATTTATTGATCAATAAATAAGAAAACTTAACGCTTACTACAGATCAAAATAAAAAATTATTAAGGATAGGTTAACTATTATTTGGCGGTTCTTATAAGCATGGGCGTAACCAGGTAAAGGGCTGGCTCGTTAGTATCTCTTGAAAGAGCATTTGATTCCAAACAACTTAGTACCACATAGGCGGCATTTTGACTTTTCTAGAAACCACGAAATAAATTATTTAATTATGTCGTAAATTCATATTTTCATTTATTTTATGGATGGTTTAGAATTGTCTTTTACATGCTTTTGGAAAAACCTTTCCGCAATACCGCTTCTGTGGTACTACATTGTTTGGAATAAAATTATTTTTCAGGATATGCTAAGGAGCCACCCTCGATCCATTAAAAAAGATAGTTATGACCCTTAATAAGATTTTACAAACTTTGACTCCGCCTGGTAGTAAAAAACAAAAGAATAACAAATACATTTTTCATGGCTACTTAAGTTAAAAATAAACATTTAAGCTTAATTGTGGCACTCTTAAAAAGCATCTGCCACTGGACGGTGGTATCTATCAATAAAATAAATAAAGACCGCCGCGCCGAGCCGATAATACCAAATTAATTTAGATTTTTGACAGCTTTTATGTACGTAAATAGCTAAAACCGCCGGGCGGCGGTTTTCTTCTTATAAAACTGAGCAAGGTCGCCGATAGTCATTTAGCAAGTGCCAAAACAAAAACCGTTAAATTATCCTAAAAAAGATTTTAGCTTATTAAATCTATACTAAAACTAACTAAAATAAACTTTACTAAGAAAACTGGTACCTAAGTAAGTAATACGTAAAAGTCCGGTGATGGCCTAGTGTGTAAAGCGCATGAGATCAAATGCTTATTTAAAAGTTGGTCGAAAATTTAATGGTTAGCTCAACAATAGACGGACAAAGTGCAAAATGTATCGACGCTGAAGGTCACCCAAAGACCAGGGCGCCGGAACATACTTTGCCGTATCCTGCGCAACCGTAGACATGCGGACCTCACTCAGTTAGTAGGTTCTTTAGTCCCCCTTGGTAGAGACGCGGTCTTAAGTTGTCGCGCATAGGACCGTTGTTCGAAATTCATGTTAAGCTGTAGGTCCCGTCTAGCTGACATCACCCAGACGTAAAGAGACAGGGCGCACAATAAGCCGAGCGACTTCAGTGCATGGGTTATTCCGGCCCTATTCTAAGGTCCTATACTTAATAAACCAAAAGTAAAATCTCGTTTTAAGTAGTTTTATTGTTAAATAAAAATCTATTATTAAAAGATAATAAGATAATAAGAAATGATTTTTAAGTTTTTAAGCAATGTTATTATTATTATTATGTAAAATGCTTTAAGTTTCTTTTACTTAAACCAAAATAACTTTTATTATTAAATAGGTTGTATCGTTTAAATTCAAAACGTTTATTTACTAAGTGTTTTCAACATTTGATGAAGAAACTTTTAAATAATTCAATCTGACTTAAACTTTTCGAGTTCTAGCTTTAAATTAAAATTGCTACAAACCTTGTTGTATAAAATTTAAAGTAAAGTAGGTAAATTACAAGTTTATTTTTTATTTAATATGTAAATTTATGTAAAGCTTAAAAATATTTCTAAAAAAAGGGGTAAGCAAACACTTTGTGTTTACGATTAAAATTTTTATTTTAATTAACATCTATTTAAAACTCGTTAATATAACAAGCTTGATGGTGCAATTAGCTTTTCCAAAATCAATGAGCATTTTAAATATACAGTATTTAAGTATACTTAAATATTTTCGGCTATATTCCATAACCGGGTCCTAAGTCCTCCCAAAAACCGCCTGCTAGCAGCGGCACTGATCTGGATGAATTTTGGTAGTCGCAAATAAAAAACAAGGGTTACACTTACACATACAAAATTATTTCTAAAAAACTTTTATCATTGGTGTTCGTGCCAGCAAGTCAACGCAGATTTCAGGGCAACAGCATCATAAAAAATCGCAACTTTGCCCCTTATCCTGATACTTTAAGAATTTCGGATTTCCATTGCCTTTATTTTAATTACTTACACAACGTTTCGAGCAGTCATATCTCTGTCCGTTTTCAAGTGTAAACACCCTTATCGTTTCCAGGATTCTAATGGTGGCCCTGAAATTTGTAACAGCCTGTATAAATTTAAATAACTGAAGTACTGACTTATTTTGCCCTTTTAATAAAATAAAAACCAAAAAAATGTCATTGCCAGTTAAAAAAGGTATTTCCCACTTGATAAAATAAAGGACCAGAAAAAAAGGCCTACGTGTTTACTATTTTTCATTACCGATTACAAATGTTTAAATTTATTTCAGACTTCACGAAACGTTTCAATTTTTTTGGTTGCGCAGGGCCTCTATCCGATGAGGAGCCCCTAGGCAGTTGCCTATTCTACTTTATAGATAATCCGGCTCTGTGTTTAGGGACAAAACGCTGGACGTCACAGTTTTCGCAAAAAGTATCTATTTCTTATGGCTGTATTAATTCTACTTAAAAAGTACCTCTGACGGTTTAGTTCGGAAACGCCGTTTATTAAATAAACATTATTTTATTTATTAATGCGGTTTAACTTAGATTTAATACATTTGCAGTTATTTTTCAAAAACTTTTAATATTTTTGTTTTACAGTAATTAAATAAGTCTGAATTTTAAATTAAATTTTAAAAAAGCATATTAATAATAAATTTTATTTTAAAAAGTTATTTGTAATCCTTTTATGAAATAGTATTACTACAAAGCTTTACGGCTCAAATAAACCTGCAAAGTAAGTTGTTCGTAGAATGCTAAAAGCTAAATGGGATTTTAAGTAAGTTTATTACCAAATAAACTAGTTGCTTTACAGCGTTTTCCTAAGTTCAAGAATAATATTGTTATAAAACAAGGACAAGTGTACTGTTGAATGCTATGTTAGGGGACTTATAATATAGTATCATAAAACAATTTTTGTTTAATTTTATTTTTTTAAAATAATCTTTCTGTTATACATGTGTCAAATTGGTAGGGAATGTATTGGGCTATTAAAAATATTAAAGATAGAAAAATGGGAAAAGCTTTAGGCCATTTAACCGAAAATTTAATGTCGTTTTGATGACAAATATATCTTGTTTAGTTTTTGAGATATTTGGAAAAGAAAATAAAAATGTGCATTTTGGAAAATGTGTTGTATTATTTTTAGAACCTGTAAAAACACTGTTTTTAGGAGCATGAATCATTCCATTCAGATTTTAATTTCAACTTTGCGGTTTTAATATGCCATTAACAATTTTTGTTTTTCTTTTGTCGGCGTTTTTGTCTTTTAGAACATTTTTATTTTTTTATCCTTTAAATTACAACACTTTTTAACGATATTTTTTTATAGGTCAAAAAACGTAAAACATAATTTTTGGCCCGTGTTGGCCATGACTGCGGAGGCCATTAGCTCTACAAATAATTGCTATTCGATTCTTAATAAGAAACCTTGTTGAGAATGTCAATGAAAGTGTATTTCTAAGTTTCATAAACCTACATAATTATGTAGCCAAACAAAGACAAATATTTACTTTGTGTGCATCGACGCATTAAAATATTATTAATTAATATCAAGCTGCAAAATTTCTATCATAAATAGGTGTATGAGGCATTTTTTTAACTCATAACGTAACCTAATAACAGACAAAAACCAAATTGATTCCACTAAAATGGATACCAACAACTAAATAAACTAAAAGAAACAATAATAAAAATATTAATAATAAAATAGGTAACAAAGTAAATTTAGCAAGAATAAGGCTACAACTCATAGTATTGACCATTGTTCCCATGGACGTTTAACACTAAAGAATTGTAGCATTTAAATTTTGTTAAATTGATGTTATTATCTTTTTCTAATAATTACAAATTTGTTAAAGAAAATAAAACCCTAAACAAAACTCTTTGGTTGCAACTTATACAGTAAATGTAAGATTTTTTTGCAAAATATTTAAAATGTTTGTATTTCAATTTTATTTTACTTTTTAATATTTTTAGTCGGCTTTTTTAACACTTTTGTATAAAAGTAAAATTGTGTTAAGAATAAAGAATACTGTTTTTATAAATAAAAAAGGAAAGAATTCTCACAAACTGGATTCATAAAGTGTGTATTAGTCTCTGGTGTAATTAAAGGATTTAAAAAAAAGCGTTGATTAATCAGAACTAACCTAACCACCCTTTATAATGCCTCTTTTATTATTAAAAATTTGTACAACGTTGCCAACTGTCCATATTAAAAGTGGGCAAATGCAAAAAAATATTTTTTTATTATAAAAAAATAATAACAAATAATTTATAACTGCGCCTCATATTATTATTAAGGACAACTAATAGATAACATGTACGTCAAAATATTTAAAATAATCGTTAAAATAGAAGAAATATACGGTAAATAATTACCCAAAAGTTTATGATGGTATATTAAAACAAAATTGTTGAAATTAAAATCTGATTGCATGGCTGCCTTGCTCTTTAAAAGTTGTTTTTATAATGTTTTTACAGATTCTAAAAATAATAAAAAATAAAAATAGTGCAGCACTTTTCTAAAACGCACATTTTTAGATTAAATATCTCAAATATGACAAAAAAAATACTGTTGAGATGTCATAAGGATGTCATATGTAAAAGAAATTTTGAGGACTAAAAAATATAATACATACATTTAACCTCTTTGGGTGCATTGGCTTTTGTGCACCCACTTACTCGCCTCCACTGCAGCCCTCATCAAAACGGCATTAAATTTGCGGCCGAATGGCCTACAATAACCAATAACCATTTAGCCACCGTTTTATTTCTAATAGCTATTAATATCCCAATATATTCCCTACTAATTTCGGACACACTTTATACTCATTTTGAATGTGACTAACTTTAGAACAAATAAAGTTATTAAAATGCTTTTGCAAAAGCCATAGATTAAAAAAAAAAATATTTTTGCCATTTGGTTTTAACAATTTGTTAACTTAAAACAAAATGGCCAAATTTTATATATGGCAACTTAGATATTTTTAATGGAACACCATGTATATTTTTCAATAATCTTAAAATTTAATCTTTTCTTTAAGGTCTGAACTTCGTTTTAATAAAAACATAAAAACAAACAAAACACAAAAAAAAATTTAAAAACTTTTTTGTATAGGTATTTTTGGACGTTTTACCAAATTAAAACTTTTTAATTATCAACTTTACGCAAAAAAGTGCTTCTTCATAAAAGTCCCGCATAATAAGAAAAAAATTCATAGGAATATTTGTTCTAATATGTATGTAATTTATTTATTATAAGCAAAATTCTTTGATTTTGGGTTTAACTAGAGACTTTTTATGCAAAACTACTGCTTTGTTGCCAGATGCGAAAATTAAAAAGCATATCACTTGCTTACCTTGTTTATGAAAGCTGAAAAGTAAAAATGTTTTAGAAAATTAGGAGAAAGGCGTTTTCGTTCGTTTCGAGTCGACTCCGCATGTTTAAATTTTGGAATTGCAAAAAAATTACAGAGCTGTTTTTATAACGCAGCCTGTATAATGAAAGTTTATACACAAAATTAGACATATGTAATTCCATGCATTTTTCGACGCTGAATCCAACTCATGAGCTCAAAAATGGCCTTACACGCCAGGAATTGGCCCCAGAGGCCTCTATAGGCCCCGAATTACAGTTTCCGAGATAAGGCGGGGTCAAGGGTGCATTCTAAAGCCAAAGCCTGATTTGTGCTCGACAGGTCTGCAAAATGACCCCTTAGGGGCCGAAAAATAATGTTTCAGTCGGAGCAATCACAACAGTGATATTTTTACGTACATTTGAATTCTGAGCCTTACGCAAAATGTCCCAAACTTAAAATTTTAACAGGTCATAAACTTTTCGCGCATAGTCCAGAATTCAAATATACGTGAATATACGAATGTTCTAATTGCTACGTCTAAAATACGATTTTTCAGCCCACAAGGGGTTATTTTCCCGGCCCGAACAGGAAAATATCAGTTAGCCGCAGACCTATCAAGCACAAATCCGGATTTTGCTTTAGAATTCACCCTCGACCCCACCTTATCCCGGAAACCGTATTTCAGGGCCGATTGAGGCCCTTGTAGCCAATTCCAGACGTATAGGGCCATTTTTGAGAGCGGGATCAGATTCAGCGTCAAAAAATACATAAGAATACATATGTCTGATTCTTGTGTAGGTATAACCATTAATTTTTTTGTGGGGCTGTATTATCATCACGAACCAAAAATGTTATAATATACACTCTTTTGGTATCTGCGCTGTAAACGATAATTACCTAGTAAGAGCTTTCAAATTTTGACATTTGTGATATAGAAACCCTTTTATCTTACAACGAGCACCAGCGCAGTCGCCATATTAACACGTTAAGCCCCAGAGTATGAAAGCGTGATTTTCATCCCAGACTAGACCATTTTTTTTAAATTTCAGTATTAAAATTATGTTAGTTTTGCTACTTACATAGTGACTTGAGGCTCTGACATATTTTTTAGCAAAAAAACGGTGTGACCACGTCAGGTGCACACGGTCTGTACAAAAAAAATCTTGTTTTTTGTTTAAGCCATGTGCACCAGATTGTCTCACACACACCACAATATATAAAGCAGTATATTGCAACATGTATTACATATTATGATGTTCTATATATTAAACTAAACAATATAAAATGCACTCTAACAATGATAAACAAAACTAAAGGAAATCATTTTTTATGATGCCAACAGGCGGCTATATTGGACAGTACGGTGAAATGCGTAATTATTTCTTAACATTACATGTGTGAGTATTAAAAAAACAGTCCATGCACTAAAAACAGTTGAGGCAATATGTATGGACTTTCTTAGCATTTTTCATTCATTCAAAAAACGAATAAAAATGGTTGCACACGATTTTAACCCTGCGAAATACAAACGTCAACAAATATCCTAACCTACAAAAATTAATGACGTTTTCGCCGGACTAAGACATATTTTTGTTTTATGTGGACCAATGCTCTCTAAATCCTCATATAACAACACAGAAATTGTGTCCCTGGCGCGGCCACATTCGCCTGAACGCGAATATATATTGTGAACAAATTGGTGCACGTAGTCCGGGATAAAAACATGATGTGCACCAGTGTGGTACACATGGGGTTTAACGTGTTAAAATGGTTAAAATGGTTAAAATTCAAAACTTTCGTACTGTATTCATTGACAATGTATGGGCAAGAAATATTATCTCGACAAACAAATAAATTACTGAAAAAAACATCGATCCTTTTTTACCTATTTATGATTTAGTTAAAACCCATAATTGTGAACAATTAAAAAGGTGCCTAAAATGTCATAAATGTCCACAAAAATCGGAAAAAAGTGATCTGATTTAGAGGTTAGGCGTCACTATTTGTTTACTAGCTACAAACTTATAAATGTAATTAATATTTTTACAAGTTTATTTTGATTAATAATGCTCTTAATATCCTAAAAGAGTTTTAAAATATAAAGAATAAACTATTAAACATGAAATAGTTAAACCTGTGCATTACTAAAATACAACATTTCCTGACCCATGATAAACCTTTTTGTAAATATTTTAAGATGTAGTCATATCAATGGAAAAATAACAGACCCATATATATACAGGGTTTTTAAAATTGTTAAGAAACTCAAAGAACCGATTCTACATCAAAAATATAAAGAAAAGTTTATTTAAACATGAGTCCGGAAATGCATTGTTTTCTAGATACAGGGTGTTAGATTTTTTAAAAATAATCGGTATTGTGTTAATATCATTAATATTTTTTATCCGATTAAAAAAAACTGAGGAAGGGGCGCAGCTACCGCCGTATCAGCCGTATCAATGAAACGGGGCCCCGGGCTACCGGGGCCCCCAAACGTGTGTAAGGAATAAAAACTACCTAAAAACTTTAAAACTGTCGGCCAAATAGGGAAAGGTTTTTTTGGTTTGGTCTATTTTAATATGAACCAAAAAAAAAACAAAAAAAAGCAATGTTGTTTGGAAAGTGAAGACATTTTTTTGCTAAATAATTTTTTTGTGGGCCCCTTAACTCATTGTAATACGGGGCCCCTCCAAAGCACGCTACGCCACTGAACTGAGGACAAATTTAAAAAAAACTTTATTTGAACAAATTTTTTAGAGTAAGTTATATTGGTATTTAATTTATTGGTATTGCTATGTACCTATTTATAAAATAAAATTAAAAATAATCTCCAAAAAAATTATTTCCACATGTTTCTTGTGTAGTTTAGGGGTATGTAATTAGGTGGAGTTTATTTCTTTAAAAACAATACAATACAAAAAAGCAAAAGCTTAAAAAGCTGTCTTCTTGCTTACCTAATAATAATCAAATATAAAATTTGCCAAAAAGTCGGTGGCGAAGTTTTTTGTCAAAAATATTCTAATGCTTGAGACGCCACTGAAATACATAAATTTGAATAGGTTGAATCTTAATTACCTTTCTTATATTTAAAACAACACACAATAAAACATGTTTATGATATTACCAAAAAAACTATTTTTTAAAGTTTTGCACTCTATATCTGGAAAGCACTGCATTTCCGGACCCATAGTTATATGAAGTTTTTTTATATTTTGAATAGTAAAATCTACCCTTTAATATTCTTAACAACATTCTGTAACATCCCGTATAACCATTTTTACATATTTAAATGTAAAATTTGATTTAAACATCATTTAAGTGCTTTCTGCACATTTTAACCGACTTCAAGAAGAAGAAGGTAGGTTATCAATTCGCTTGTATGTTCTTTTGTTTCTGTTACGCGATTACTTCGTCAATAATTATGAACTGATTTTTAAAAAGTGTTTTTTTTAATTTGAAAGAGGGCAATTCCGCGATGGTCCCATAAAAAACCAAGTCAGGATCGCATATGAAAAAGTACTAGACCTATGGTTTTCTCTCTGCCGTACGTTCTTCGTGCGGCAAAGCTGCCTCTAGATGGTATATGCTTAAACATAAGCAGTGTATTCAGAATCGAGAACCTTGGGGTAAAATGTACTTTTTAACCAAACAGAGAAAGAGACTACAGTAAAAAGCACAGGGACACGTAATTTGATTGATTGACATTGGTGGGGTCATGGTTATTTCTGCTTAGTTAAATCTTTTTTATTTTTTTTATTAGGGAATTAATAAAAATGGTTTAACAAACCAGAACTAACCATGACCTTTCAATGTGACAGTTTTGAATGTCTGTAACTTTTTAAACCAATTAAATTACACGTTCATGTGATTTTTACTGTAATCTCTGAAAGAAGTAGTGTCTTTAGGGTGTGTACCTATTTAATAGAAACAATTAGAAAAAAATATATACTAAAAAGCAAAAATTAACACCGATCTTAACAAAAAACAAATTAAAATCAAAATAAAAATAAAAGAAAGTTAAAAGTTGAAAATATTATATACAAAAAAATAAGTCTGGTAATTAAATATGCGCTAAACTACTAAGTGTTAAGGGGTTATATCCACTTGAGATTTAAAAAAAATCGTTTTTTTCTAGAATATTTCAAGTGTACACGTATTCAAGTATATTATCTGAAAATTTTTAGTTAAGTTAATCCGTCAAATAGTTTCGAAGCGATGCGCGTAATTGTTAATTTTTTTTAACTAAGTTTATAGGTTTTCTAAAGCTTTTAACGCGTTTTTCTCACAACAGAGTTTTTGAAGACGGTGACCACGAATTCTGGAAAAGTACTTAACCGATTGGTCTCAAATTTGGACACAAGCTTTTTAGATGTATTTTTTAGCAATTAATCAAAGATTTTTCTCTTGCGATAAATATTTATTTTTAATAAATATTTTAGGGCCTAAATTTGGGGCCAAAACAAAGAGAATGGAGAGGGGAGAGAAACAGTTATTTACCCCCACCAATTAAAAAATGGCACACACCTGCGACTGGTGATTGTGTTCAGCGACCAAAAGAGCTCGTCAAAGTTTTATTTTATTCTTGCTTAACGTTGGTAAAAAGGACGTGCTTGGTTAAAAGATTTATTTAGAATTTTTTGTTTCAGTACGCACTTTTTACGTAACATTTTTGTCTCTGAATCAATACTATCAGCCAAATATCTTGCGAACTTTCACCGGTTTGATGGTTAACTTAACACAGCGGGATTACTCGTCATGCGCATGGGAGGTTGTTTTTCCGGCTTGCTATTGGCTGTTATAAATGTCAAAACACTTGACTTTCACATGTTCAATATGGCTGATGTTTTGTGATTGTTGTGGCTGTATATTTGTTTTGTGTTTTATTCGGTTTGATTTTACGTGTGACCTGTGTTATAGATATAAATTATTGAAACAAAATTTGTGGAAATTTATGGGTTTTTTAATAAATTATTTTTTAAATTATTTACATTGTTTTTTTGAATAAAAACAAATTACCACTTTATCTAGGATTTATTTATGTAACAAAACATTATATACATCCGTAAAATATATTTAATAAATATATTGCTGGAGGTAAAAGCACAATGAACCAATAGGGGATTTCTGTGTGCGTCACTCTCTATTTAAAAATTTGCTTGAACTGTGAAAGTCAGACAAATGATCAGTTTAAAAAGTATTAATAGTGATAAAAATTATACTAAACCGAAAAATAAAAAGGCCTAAAGCCTAAACACTTAAAAAACTTAATAACTGACCCAGTTAAGGTACAAACCAAGATATAGAGTGTGTCTACTTAAGTTCGTACCATAAGGCAAACTTTTTATTAATTTTACGAAAAAATTTAACCATTTGATATTAATTGTTTTCAGTGGTAGGTATATGAAATATCTTAAAGAATATAAATTTATGTTAAGAGGAAAGTACACTTATTTTTGTCAATATTGAAAATTTGTGGAAAAAAGATTTTCATTGTTAATTAAAACCTACAATCTTATCTGCTTCCTTATACCTAAAAAACAAGTATGTAAATATCGAATAAAATGGACCAAGCACAGTGGCCTATGGAAACTGAAATCCTACTACGCTTTTCCTAGTATAAGTAGGTAATATTAACTTATAGACTATAATACCTTTCAACTAAATAGGATCAACATAAATCTAAAATTTATTTGGTTGGTAAGTTTGAGCATGCTATTTTCATATATTTCTTAAAATTATACACTTCTTTTACATTTAGTACCATTTTTTATGCTAAATAAGTAATCTCGCAATAAAAGTTTAGTTTTCAAGAAATAATTCTATTTAGATTTTTATTTTCAGTTCTCATTTCCCTAAAATTTTTACCTATACATTTTTCCACATTAACCTATTCCAATCTAAGAAAGAAATAGTCTTCTACCAAATAGATTTTAATACACCATTAGCACTAAATTACCAATATTTATTCATTAAAATATTAATAAATTTCAGTATAAACCACATTTTACACTTTTTATTAATGTTTTATGTATATTTACTCAATAAATCAATGTTTTTAAATATACCGCCGATTTTGACATTGGGAGTGCGTATGCGCATGCCCTGCCATCCTGCAGACACTTTCTTCAAATTGTGCCACTTTTCGAAACGGCGATTGATCCTCTATCCTTGTCTATTCTCTTTGGGCCAAAATCGATTTTTATGTTCGAGAAACCACCATTTTGTCAAAAAATTTTGTTTTGCTTATTCCTTCGGTTAATTTATTGATTATGTATTTTTGAAACTAGGTACGTGAGGCTTTTTAATTTTTGATAATTCAGTCTAGAGATAAAGTGGTCACCGCAAAACGTCATTTTTTAGAGGAGCTCCCGGACATCGGCTACAGAGGCTCTTAAAGTAATTTTTTAACAAATTAAATATGTCAAAATATTGTTAAAAGTATGCAGAATATATGTACAAAATTTTAAATTAATAAACCAAAAGGGCTTTCTAGAAAAAAATATTTTAAAATGGGCTTTTTTGGTCTTTTAACTAGATATAACTCCTTAATAACTAAATATGCAAAAGATTTTTACACCATTGTCATTATTCCTTATTACTTTTAACGTTTTGGTGAGTTTTATTTATTTTTTGTCGGTTAATTTTTTTCTTCATGTAATATCTTCTATTTTTTTATTTTGTACTTATTAATTATTATAAATGACTAAATTAAAAATAAAAATAACCCATTTAATAAGCAAATATTTGTTTTATTAATTTTCTAGTTTAAATATTAACTTATTTATTAAATGTTGTCATAATAAAATCTATGTGTAGTTAAAGAAGTCAGGTTACAAGCCAGTATTTTCTATTTTTTTCTTTTCAAATTCTGTCAACAAGAAAACCGTAATGCTCTTTTAAATTAAATCTTGCCTAGAAAATCTTTTATATAAAAGAGTGAAACGAGTAATAAAGCTTTGCACTTGGGATAAAAGCGTATGTAAACTGCAGAAGAAATTTTAGGGTTCTCGGTAAAGCCGTAAAAAGGGATGTCTCTTAGATAAAACAAGCTTTTACGGTAGATTATCTTAAAAATTAAGGGTATTTCTAAAATATTTTAATGTTAAAAATGGTTGTAAAACAATTTATTAATTTTTTTTTTTTTTGAGTCTATATTTGTATAAAAAGATATTCTATTTTTTTTGTTTTAAATTATTCTATACTAAAATTGTAAGCAATACAGGGTGTTTCTTAACTACGGAACAAAACTTAAGAAGGCGATTTTTTAGGTATTTTTATTAAACAAAGTTTTCAAACATATGTTTGAACTTGATTCATTTTGGAGATACGGGGCGTTAAAATTTTAAAAAAATCGGTATTTATAAAATATCTTAAAAATGCTTTAATCGAATTGGATAAAATTTAGTATACCTATTGTTTGGTGGCGATGTTAGCCTCCTTTTTAGTGGACTGTATTTTAATAGGGTTGCACTGGATACAAGTTTATCGCTTGAAACCTCTTCACCATATTATTATATACATCACAATCACGGCCTAGCAGCTTTGTAGTATCGTAAATTAAGTAAAATATAAAATGTAGGAAAATCAAAATGGTTTGACTCACCTTTGGTTTGGAAAGTGGAAAATAGGAAACCCGGATGGCGGGCGCGTGCAATTTGGTACACAGTTGAATTTCGTCTGTGTCTCCTTTCCTTATAAATTTCTTCCAAGCGCCGTCGTACTGTGACGTATATGGTACTTCGCGTACGGCCGGAAAGTGTAGGTACGAGGGTTGGTAAGAAAGTAGGAGAATTATGAAATGGGAAAGGTGGGTCGAGAAAATTTGTATTTGTATTAAGTATTAAAAAAAAGAAAAATTTATAAAACCACGTATTCTGAATGCATATATCAACTAAAATTAAAATTTATAAGAATAATTTTGAAAGTACATAAGTAAAATTTAATCGTAAATAAAATAATTAATTTAATCAATATTTACAGCAAGTGAGGACGAAACACCTATTTAATGCAATAAGGCCCTTGAGTATCGCCATCTACAGTGTGGGCCAAATTAAACTTGCACACTTTTTAACCAATAATAACTTTTTATTTGTTGCGCTCATCTTTTTCATTTTTAAGAAGCTCATAGGTAGATATGTTTTCTCTAGGTTAGCCAATTTTGGTCAAAAAGATTTAAACAGGACTAGACTTACGGGACTTTTTCCAATATGATGCATTAAACTTCGTTGCAAAAAAATTTAATTTTATCTACAATTAGGCTAATACGGTTATTTTTAACTAATTTATTGTTAAGTTTGGTCAGCATTTAACTTAGTAACCATGGTAACCTCACATTTTTGATTTTCAAAAGACACTAAAAAAGTTTTTTTAAATCGAGAGAAATGCATGCTTTATGGGGAGCATTATTTATTAAAAATAATTATAATTCATAAACCCTTAAATTAATGACAGATTCGCTTTAATTGAATCATTTTCCGTAGTTTGTCTACAAGAAAAACGTATTAACTTAATTGTAGCTAAATCAGATTTCCTTTGTAACGAGGTTAAATACAGTATTTTGGAAAAAGTGTCGTAAGTCCAGTCCTGTCTAAAGATATTTGACCAAAATTTTTAAACCTACAGAAAACATATTAGCCCTTCAAAAATGAAAAAGATAGGCGCAACAGATAAAAAGTTATTATTAGTTAAAAAGTGTGCAAGTTTAATTTGGCCCACCCTGTAGATTAAGATCATTGGGTCCTTTAGCCTCTCAGTGGGCACCACAGCCAATATTATTGAGAAAAATTACGGAACTGACTTTTTATAAAGTTTTTTTCAATTAAGCAATTGAAAATATAACTATTTATTTTTAAATATTTTCTTTGTTTCTTGCCTTGTTTAAAAAAAATAATAATAAATCTGCTTTAAGTGATACTAAAAGTATTCATAAACAGCATAAAATAAAATCTAAAATTAAAAAACAAAAAAATTTGACTTACGTAGAAAAAATGACAATTTTCGATAAAATATACAACTGCTTATTTATTTATTGGTTTATTTTTTATTTTTGTTTTTTTTTACTATCTTGTCTATGGGTACTTTTAGAAAAATTTAAGTGGCTTTAATTTTTTTTGAAAACGTAAGCTAGAGCCCAAAAAAAAATTAAGAGACTAAAAAGTTGAATGTTTATCAAAATCAAAAGAAAAAATATATATATTGTAATGTGTGTTATATGTAAATATTTTTGTCCATATTATTTTCTGTGGCGCTCACTGAGACGCCCCTGTACCCAATAATCTTAATCTAGGTAAAGCTTTACAAGCGCCTTATTACATTAATTAAGTGTACTAAATTTTATTTAAATCGGTTAAAGGGTTTTTAAGATATGTGAAAAATGCCGTTTTTTTGTAACTTAAACGCCCTCTATCTCAGAAATGAAGCAAGTCCGGACATATTTTTTAGAAACTTTTTTTTATAAAAAGACACATCAGCGGAAAAAAATCTACTACTTTGCTTATTTAACAGACTTCATATCCCCAATAATAAAGAAGTAATAGCGCCGACATTAAAATGATCACCCCCATGTCAAAATTATTATGGTTTTGTTTAAATTGTCTTTATAACATCTTTAACCATTTGACATAGGTACATAGAAACCAGATGTTATTGGCCTATGACCAAAAGAGAAACACTGATAATAAAAATATTTTGAAGTTTGCGAGAAAAAGTTCTTTTTAAGTTACACCCCTTCAGAAAAAATTAACGATCCAAGTTTTAAAAGCGAATCTTCTTTTTTTTCGTAAATTTAATAAAATTGTAGTACTTTAAATTTTGCAAAATTATCTATATTCTATATTTATATATTTACAAAAAAAACTATTATGAGTTAATTTTTTTATTTACAGTTTTCCAATGCAAGATTTCCAGATGCCCCTAATTGGCCAAAATTATTATTTTTATCAAAGTTTTCCTCTTTAGGAGAATAGTATCTGGTTTATATTTGGTAAGGTCCCATATCCCAATTTTTAGATAAAATTGTAAGTGGAAAAATAAAAATGAACATCCAATTCATCCCTACCAATTTTGACCCGAAAATGTGATTTGGCCAACCGAACCTATTTTTCTCTCACTAAAGAATTTTTATTGTAATTTTGTAATCACCTAAGATCCCCAGATTAGTTAACGTCCGATCATCACCACCTTCTAAAAGCCGTAATAAAAAAGGGCGCGCACAGAAATGTGTGAATGACGTGACAATCAGGTGGAAAGTCAATGTCAGATGGATTATTTAAAACAGGCGTAAATAAATAAAGAAGCGCGCATTAAGGTAGAGTGACAGTGGAATGGTTTGTGGCGTCAGTTGGGTACCACTAGTCCCCAAAATATTTATTTCTGGACGGCTCTAAAGATTTCACTTGCCACTGGAAAACCACCTCACCTCCACTTCAATTGCTTGTCACGGAAGTGACAAACATAAAAAATGTGCAATAGCTCCCATTTTTGCATATTATTTAACTGAATTAGTTTTTATTTTAACACCTAATAAGGGGTGACTTATTAAGATGTACTATTTCTAGTAGGTATTTTTTGGATAGAGGGTCAAAATTTTAACCTGTCTTGGTATTTGTGCTTATTACTGTTTGGCAATTTCTCGTGAAAAGACTTAGCCCACGGCACAACGTCTAAAACTTGTTTAGCTGTATTATGAAACTCATATATCATTTCTCGAGGAATGTGTTTCGTGCGCTTCGGGCAACTTATGGTTCACGCATAATCGGCCTACTGAGCCGACAATTTTTATTATTGAATAATCCTTAAAATGAGCCAACAGAAACGCAATACAGAAAATATAGCGGTAGTAGCTGCGAGTGTACGCGATGATCCTGACGAATTGATTTGGCGCTGGAAAATTGGAGCTTAAGAACAGACCATGTTACGCGCAGTTAGGGCCAACATATAAGAGGTTTATTCTTTAAAAAAATAAGATATAGATATAGTTCTTCCGTAAGATAATAAATATTTCTTAATAGAGTTATTTTTTTTATAGTTTTATTTTTTTAAAGTACCTCTAAATGTATATATTGTGAACACCTAGTATAAAAAAGTATACAATTTGGGAATTTTAAAAATATACATTTTTGGGAAATTTAAATTTTAATTGGGTTACTTAACATTGGGAAATTTGGTACATAAAAATATACGTGAGGTGTCAAGGTCTTAAAAGTATAAATTAAACAATTTTCTAGGTTACTTTTATAATAATAAAATAAAAACATTAAACAAACTGGGTAGCGTAGAAATGCAAAACAAACACTGGAAAATTTGATATTTAAAGAAGAGAGAAAGAAATTAAAAGGAGATTGTTTATCAGAGAAGAAGTAGTTAGTAAAGTCAAGCATAAAGTTAAAGTTTTAGTTAAGCCTCGTACGGGCTATCCCTAGGGATATGCCCGTACTAAATTTATTTAGTCAAATAAGTTAAGTTGGTTTTAAAAAAAATGTAAAGTTAGTTTTGATGGTCCACCGGTCTCATGGTCCCAATAGATAGTTTCATATGGTACATTTGCCCAGTGACGAAAAGTGACCCTATATATATGTAATTCCAAAATTTATACGTCACATATGGTGGAGGCGCCCCCGTTCCCAGTGACCTTTGTGAAACGTCGGTTATGGTAAGCTGTGCCCGCCCCAGTTCCAGTGCCCTTTGTGAAGCGATAGGAAAAGTCGCTTATGGTACGCCCTTCCTACCCCTTAGTGTATTTGTGGAAGAAAATGCCATAAATATGGTAAAGGCGTCCCGTTCCCCGAAGAAAAAATGTGTGTGAAATGACGAAGATGGGGAAAAAATATGTTGCGTAGCGTAGCTGCAAGGAGGTAGCAGCGTAGCTACAAAAAAAGGAAGATAAGGTATATCTTCAGTTTTGAAATACGGCTAAATGGTGTTAGTCAGAGTTGTTGAAGAAGAATATGAAATAATTATTTGCGTTGAAGTTGCTGTTTTACGTCGTGAAGACGGAGTTTAGAAGCAGCATGAGGCTGCATTAGCACTGGAAGCCGCGGCTCTAGTATGGGGAGGAGCTCTGAAGTATGGTCTTGAATGGTGGGGTACAAGACTGTTAAGCGGCCCTGAAGAAGCTCAGGATATGGGGAAATTGGCATGAAGTTGCAGTAACCTGATGTGGAAGAAGAAAATGGGAATGAAAGGCAGACAATGGTACGTGGAGAAGTACGGGACAAATGGCCAATGGAACGCACCATCAAGGACATGGACAAGCAAGCAAGGTGGACGCAATTTTTTTTATAAAGGCTAGTATAAGAAGAATGTGGAATATTAGGTTAATTTTTAAGTATAAATATAAAAAAATTGTTGGGCGCCATTTTGAAATAAAAAATTAAATAGAAAGGGGGTCGTGTGAATATAAAGTAAGTACATTAACCCTCTACAGAATGGCGATATTTCAAAAATTACCTGAATACCTGATTTAGATAGCCACATTATCGAAACTAATGAAGTTAGATATACGTAATTTTTTTTTTTAATCTTTTTGACATCCCACGAAGGCATATGCCGAAATACCAGAGTACCGTGGGTGTCGGGTTATTAGATGTTTAACCCATCGTTCCCCCTGTTCCGTCAACGTTGTCCAAGCACTGAAACATGCAGTTATGCATTTCACAGTAACTTTTAGACAACGCGGTAGTGCCACCACGGTCGTTATTTTTAAATAACTACTACCTAAATATGTCTCCCCCGCTGGGAATCGAACCGTCGACCTCTGGCTTCGAAGATCAAAGCTCGGTCCATTGCGCCACGGAGGAGTGGTATGTATGTATGTATGTAAATGGTATGTATGTATGTGGTATTTTCTTAAATGTAAAAGGTTGTCGTCATATGGAAAACTTTTTTACTATTAATTTTACAAAAGGTATTCTTTACAATAGGATCTGCATGGTCCAAAACCTAACATACAATTTTCAGATATCAAATTGTGTCACTTATCTACGAGGTTCGGCAACAAAAGTGTAATTTTTGCTTAAGAGTAAAGTACCTGTATTTTTGATGCCAACTTACGTAGACACAGTGCACGTATAAAATTCAGCCTTAACAAAATGACGAAACTTATTTTTCAATTTAATAACCTTTGGTACCTGGTACCTGCCAAAGCCACTATAATTAAACTTTATTTACCATTGCTTCTACCTATGTTGGAAGCATGCACTGACAAACTTTCAGCTTTTACAAAATAACGAAGTTTTGCCGCTCACGGGCTCTTATTCTACAACGTTATACAGATGAAAAAAAATTGTTTATTGTAACCTTAAAGACATATATTATAAAAGCAAAAATTATTTATACCCACAAAATTTTAAAAAACTAGTAAATTTAAAATTTTGTTAGTAAGTTTACTAAAAAGGAAAATGTAAGTATTTGTTTATTATTTTATATGATCTACAATTAATAATAGTAAACCATTTACAAAACAATATATGATAGAGGATCGTGCAAACTTAATCTAAGAACAATATTTAAAATGTATTATAACATTTAACTTAAAATATAATATACAGCAATCAACCAAAACGAACCACTCATTCGAAGTAAATAAAATAATTTTATTTTTCTTTTAAATTGACGGTTTAAAATATTAAATATTTATGCTCTGGCAGTGTCGGTCATACAGTCGTTGCACTCAATGTAAGGGGGCAATTAAAGTTAGATTTAATCCCTCCCTTCCTTTTACAATAAAATAATTTATTGAATCTTTAATTAAATCTACTTTTTTTAATTCGAGCTATTAAGCATAAAGGCATAACAAATATGATAGAATAAAAAATATTTTGGTAAACTCAAGGCCGGATAAACTCTTTAAGGGCCCCTAGGCAATGGAGATATCGACGCCCTTTTAAAAAGAAAAAAAAAGACGTTATTGGTTTTTATCAAATTAAAAAGCAAAAAAGGTCCTCTTCTTTTTAATAACAATGTTAACAAAAAAAAACCTTGTTTATTTTTTTATCTTTAATGACGAATACGAATATTTAATCACATTTCATATTATATTACAACCTATCATATCATTTGCAGAGTCCCCATTTATGTTTATGTGGGGCCTCTAGGCAGATGCCTACGCTGCCTAATGATTAATCCAGCCCTGGGTAAAGTATGGTTATGTAAAACATGAATAGTCCTAGCAATATCTGGTATCTAAAGCACTGGTCTGCAACAAAATTCCCTCCTAAAGAAAAATATGATAAATATAAAGCGTTAAGACCAGTGTTAAATTCAGACATTTTTACCGGGGAGTTCATTGTTTTCGAGGGGTATGAAATTATATTTTTTTGTTCTTAAATAGGCGTTTCAAATAAGTAAAAAAATATAGAAAAAAAGGGTCTTTACGTAAAAACTACGACCCCTTAGGCCTGGATGTATCCACTGTATAGCATAAACTTATTAGACTAGATTAGGGCGCCAATGTATCAAATTTTTTCCCATGAAATTTTCTCTTATTTAGTTTGAAGAATGTTCTATGCCGTTTTTGCAAGAGTTCGCGTGCCCACCAACGTTTTTGTTTTCTTTGCCTTAAAGTAAAATATATGTATCCAGCACAAATGCTCGCCCCTGCCTCACTGCTCAGCAACGTATTTTTTTGTCGGGACTCAATTGCCACCTACTTTAAACTCAGTATTTATTAAAACAAAACACCTACACAAATGTTTAAGTGTTCTGTTTGCGGGCAAACGTTTTCAAACATTTATTCGCGGGTAATGTATTTAGGTCTGGACTAGGCTTTAAGGTGGATTTATAGATTGACGTTTTTGTTTCCTTTTGCCATTTGACGTTTTCAGTTAGGAGATAAAACATCAACTTACAACAAATAATTAAAGGATAAATATATATTCCGATACGATCCGAAAAATTTATATATTATATAAAACATTGTTTACTTTCTATCATCTAAGCTTTGCAACCCATTAGGTTTCTTTGACGCTCGAGTAAATCCCCATTTAGCATGGTGGGCTCCCCTACTATTACAAAAATTTCGCGAAATAATGTGAAATTTTTCATATGGTAAAGTTGAGCCTAATTGCTTATTTTCAATTGTTTAAATGATTATAAGTTAATAAATATTAATTTATCGAAAAAATGTAGAGTTGTTTTCGGTTAAAATAAAGTCAAGACAAATAATATCTATTTAGCCTATTTCCTATATATTAAAAAAAATTTAAAGAAGTTTTCTTTGCTTGAATTTAAGGTTGGTTAAGGGTGATAATTATATATCTGCCATTAGTTGTTTTGCAATCATGTATAAACTTTTTTCCCCTTAATTACCTTAATTTTGGATTTTTGTGTTTTGTTTTCGCATAAGTATTACTTTATTCTATACAGATCGTACTTATAGATAAAAAAATGGTTTAAATTGATATAAAGCTAGAGAACGTTATCAACCTACAGCGTATTAACAAAATTAAAAGCGCCCATCCATCATCTTACTCCAGTTCATTTTTATGTACCACTAGCTTATCAGCGGTACCTTTTTTTTTTATTTAATTCAATTTTAATATTATTGTTTTAGATTTAGAATTATTTAAGTCAAAGGCTAGTTTTTGGCTCTAGATTAAAACAATGAAATTGTTGGACAAAGTTTAAGGAATGATTCTACAATGAAAAATAAAAACAAAGCTTTATTAAAACATAGTATATCAAAAACGTCTTAATTTTTGAACAACAGGGTGTTAAAATAAAAAAAATCATGTTTTTACAATAACATACACAACTGGTATACAAAATTTATATATTAAAAAAATTATAAACCGTTTTCATTTATTATAAAACATTTATTGACATACAAGAAAAAAATATTTACAAATGTCGTTTACGAGGGGTTAAAAAAAATGGTGGACCAATGCATTTTCTAAAAATACTTTTTTGATTTCTGTTTAGTAGCTGTTAGTCAATTTATGTTTTTGTGTAGTTTTATTTAATGTACGGATTCGCGTAATTAAAAAAAAAAATCGGAATGGTCTACTCCTACAGTATTTAGTATAGGGTGGACATGTTAGACGTACGGCTTATTACCAAGTTTACTTTACCAATCATTATATAAAATAAAAGTTGCAACACTGATGTTATGACCAATTTTTGATAATAAAAATATATAAAAAAGCCTCAAAAAATATTTTAAAAAGATGATATTAATTATTGTAGAATTGGACACTACACAGAATTAGACTGTTTTGTTGCTCAAAAACCATATAATAAATAAAAAATAAGAAATTAAATTTGTTCTAAACTAAACAAAATGCACAAAAACGATTATTTTTAAAATTAAAAAATAACATCCTGTAGTTTTAAAAGTAGAGGACATACATATATTCATATGAAGTTTCCTTCTTACTTTAATTTTATTCCAATTCTCCAAATCCCCTTTTAAAGTTTGTTGGTAGAGTAACTGGACACCCTAAATAAATTTTATATATTGGTTATGTAAAAATATTGTCTATGAAATATAGGTATCAGAAATATATTTCATTAATCTTCGGAATGTTTCATATTATTCTATTTGTCAATTTGCGACACACACGACACATTCAGAAGCACCAGAAGTCTCACAGTCCTAACGAATATTGATTATACCAAGTTCTATTCGCAACAGTTTTGTAAATGGTGTATTTTGAAAAATAAAAATAGGTTGCTCAATAGTTAATTAAAAGTAGGATCAAAAATCAATTTTAAAAAGCTCTACAAATAAATTAAAATAGAATAATTAATTAATTTGATAACTAAATAGCTCTTAACTTGGTAATTCCGAATTTTAATAATAATAAAATAAAAGTTTTTAATAATAACAAAAGAATAATAAGTAAGTAACCTGATAGAATTAAAAAAAAATGAAATCTTTGGTTTCGATTAAGACGACGACAAGTGCTTCATTTTTGTTAAGAATGGTCAAATAAGCTTTAGATCGCTGACACCTTAACGGTGCTCTACCTTACTTTAACTATTACCTCTATCCAACACCGACTCCACAGAAAGCCTATCAACTACATCCAATATTGTGGCGCTACTAGTCGAGTAGTGTATAATAAACTGTCGTTCCTTAGTACTTAAATATTTGTTATTGGGCATGTTTATCGTAATCAAAATATTTTTTTATGATATTTAATCGTAAAATATTACATATTATACAGTGTGTCTGATAAAGTTGGAACCATATGGAAAACTTTTTAATATTCATTTTCGAAAAAAAATTCTTTATACAAAGTTCTGCATGGTCTAAAACTTAATATGCAATTATTAAATTTTAATTTTTTTAGTCTTATACGAGATATGTTAAAAAATAGAATTTTGCTCAAGAGTAAAGTACATTAATTTTTGACAAAAGCAGAAATTGCTATTAAATAAAGTTGTTCAGAATTAATGAGCATGTACAAATATGAAATCACAGCAATTAAGCATAAGCATTCAGATTTGGTGAAAAACGCTAAAATTGTATCCTGCCAGAAAAGTAATAATAATTTATATGGAAGGAATTTTTATACTAAACTGCTGTAACTGCATATTTGTACGTCTTTTTTTTTACTTTTTAAATAAAATTTTTTAATATTAAATTTTATGGTACTTTACTGCTGGAACAAAATTTATATTTTTTGACATATCTCATATAGGATTTAAAAAATAATAAAATTTGATAACTGCATATTGACTGAACTTTTTTCCCAAAATGAATAATAAAAAAGTTTTCCATATGGTTACAACATTATCAGACGTATAATCCAGTAATTAGTAATTTTAGTCTTTAAACAAAAAAGTGAAAAAAAACATTTTTTATAGAAAAAGAAATTGACATACTTACCAAAGCAGTATTAATTTTTAGGTCGAATTTCGCATTACATTTTACACTGCTTTTATTTTAAACATGTAGACTAGAAAATTTGTAAATATTAGCAATATATTTCTATCTGTTTTGTTCAAATATTTTCGAAGGTAGAATATATTATTAATGTATATTTTAATTATTAGCAATATATTTCTATCTGTTTTGTTCGAATATTTTCGAATGTAGAATATATTATTAATGTACATTTAACATTACAATTAAATACAAATATGTTTTTACTTACAATGTTCACAAAATTTAATAGATAATTAAATTTAACATACATTCTGAGCTTGATATGTATTTATTTATTTATTTCACTTTATTGTCTATAATAATCCAAAAGGATATGACAACGTCAAAAAATACAAATTAGTACTATAATTAAAAAATGTACAATAATATTGTTTTAACAACCTTAATTTTATACAAAATAAAATAAAATGCTAGACAAACTAATGTACTTTAAAACAGATTACAAATCACACAACCTCACCAAATTTGTTTTCACCATACTTGAGCAGGTATCATCTGAAAATAAATACTAATATTATAAACTAACTTATAAACATTAAAAATATGTTATGCGAACTATTTATTCTTTTTTGTTGCCAGATTTTATCCGCTTCAATTGAGGCATATTAAGCTAAAGAAGCTAAACCATAATTTTTTTGTTTGGCAAAATTTTTTAAAAATAGATTTGAAAATTTAAATAAAAGTTCTGGTTATATAACTATATAAATTGTGTCATGATTTTGACAATTATGTCCCAAAAATAAATTTTAATCTACACCATTAATAATATTAAGAGACAAAACTGTAACAATTTTTCTATGGTTCTGTTCTATTAAAAAACTGATGTTTTGGTTATTAGTTTTTCTACAGTCATATACATATAAGCTGCACATATCACAACGTCATGGTTAGAGTAGCATAATCCACCCCTGTCGTTTGCAGAAATAAGAGTAGTTGGATCCAAACTGCCAGTGCAACTTATACGTTGTTTTAGAATGAAAAATTTTATTGTAAAAATAAAGACATTTTAACAATTTAAGATTAATTCAGTGACCTATTTTTTCTTCCGTGTTACACTTTAGTAGTAAAAATTAAAAGGTACCCACCTGGTTTTAAGCGTGGCCTGTTAAATGGTACATCCAAAATATCCCCTGTATTAGTATAACATTTTGTACTGCGTTCTATATCGTCACTTTGAAAATGTAACTTATAAACCTACTAAGAACATAGACAACTTTATATTTTTAAACAAAATACAATTAGGATCAATTATACCTTATAGAATGTGTTGTTGGAATAAAATTCTCCCTACGAATAGCATGTATCCATTTGTTTTTAAAATCTTCATTTGAGGGAAAAGAAAAACTGAA
This sequence comes from Listronotus bonariensis, assembly GCA_014170235.1. NCBI lineage: Eukaryota > Metazoa > Arthropoda > Insecta > Coleoptera > Curculionidae > Listronotus > Listronotus bonariensis. Next base: position 78,771 of record JACEGR010000765.1, read on the forward strand.
ACCGTTGGGCCTCTACTGGCACTGGTACTCTTACAAAGAGGCACACAACAAGTGTACGGCATTTTCAAAAACTTCATAATTTGTTAAAAAACAGAAATTTACTATAAATTTAGTATATAACCTGTCGTCTTTTGAGTTTAAAAATCTCAAAGAAAATCACAAAAAAACACTAAACACTATACTAAGAGGGTCCTTTTAGTTCACTAGGCCAATAAAAAGTTAATAACACAATGTTTTAATTAGAAAAAAACTGGTTTAACCGGATGTAAACAACCACTTGTTGATACACCACTACACAAACATCACAAGAAAAAAGGTAAATAAAACATACACTGTACTAACAGTTGCAAAAATCAATTTTAGACGTCCTTTATGTCCACTTAAAACAATTAAAAGGTTAGAACAACCATTGAAAACGAAAAAAACTGACAAAAACACTATACTTACTTGTCTACTGTACCAAAAACCTAGAGATGCCGCCATTTTTTATCGTCGGATGACAGTTGATTGGCTTTCTGTGAAGTCGGTGTTGCTCTATCAATTAAAATTGTCATTCAAAGGCATCCAGCGCTATCTCACCAATAAATTTAAAAACAGCCAGCCATAGCACCATTAGGATATAAATGATAATATAAATGCTATTGTCGCAGTAAGTCAGTTGCAACTACTTTACAGAAAAAGTAAATCAAAATAATATTTTTTTACATACAGGATTATTTGAAAAATCGGAATAGCAGACCACGACTTTTGATTCTATACAGTGTGTCTAAAATTGGTAGGGAATGTATTGGGATGTTAAAAACTAGAAGCTATAATCTGTAAAAATATTATTAGGGCAACTTTTTAAAGACAATGAAAGTTTATTTATAAGTTTTATAAACTTATGTAAGTAGGGATAGATAGCCGATTTAGGGGCCTCCGTCCTCCGGAGGAGCTTATTATCTCAAAATCTCTGACGTCATTCGAAATTTAGGAATCTTGCGCAACGCGTTATTTATGGCGTGGTCCCTACTATCTGTCAAACCATAAATGTCATCTGTCACCTGTCAAATGTCACCTGTCACCTGTCATATGTCAAAAACCACGTGACTAGGAAAATGGCCGCCATGCGTAGGATACTTGCGCTATAGTCATAAATTGATTTGCGCAAACGCGAAAATTCCAAGTCGTACCGTTCGGGCGCTATCGACTAAAATCGTTATTTAACCTTGATGATGAGTCATCAGCGCGCGGTTTAATATAATTTTTTAAATATAGTATTACGTCATACCTATCGAATAGCGAAAACCGCATGATGCCATCTTTAGCCATAAGGGCGCTACAGCTGTTTAAAATATGGCGAGAGACACCAACCAGCGAGTAAGACGGTAACCCCATAGCAAAATTAACCATAGCGGCCTTATTATTAAACTTAGAATAATGAAACTTGAACAAAGAATAGTTGCTAACGGCAAATAATTTCAAGGTCAAACTTATCACATGATAAACATAAACTTCTAAGAATTACGGCCCCGGCACCTCGCGCCCCCGCTTAAGCCATCGGTTTAAGCGGAAGGAGTAACAAAACGCATGCGTTAAAAAATGACGCGATACACCAAACGGCTCTCAGGGCGGTTCGCCGAACGGCTCTCAGGGCGGTTCGCCGAACGGGTGGCGGTTCGCCGAACGGCTCTCAGGGCGGTTCGCCAAACGGCTCGCCGAACGGGTAGCGGTTCGCAAAGCGGTTCGCAGGACGGCTCGCGGCTTAAGCGCGGGGCTTAAACCAATCAGAGTGCCGTATTTTTCTTAAGTAATTATTTTCAACCAATCAGAGAGCCATATTTTTTCTTAAGCCGTCATTTTTAACCAATCAGAGAGCAGTTTACCCTAATAGATGGTTTCTGAACGTACCCCTTGTAATTTCAAGGTCAAAGCATACGTCAACAATAACAAACATAGCTGCGGTTAGATAATAAACGGTAAAAAAACAGTGGTAACTAAATAAAAAACAGTGTTTGTAGTAAAGCATTTATTATAAAATAAAAAATACATACATGGTTGCCATATTTCTAAATAATTCTTAGAATAATACCTTATAAAATAAATAGCAGTGTTTACAGTAAAGCAATTATTTTTAAATTAAAAAATACATTGTTGCCATATTGCTAAATAATTCTTAGAATAATGTATTATTACGGTTATTTAAACTCTTCTCACAGACCCTGTTAATGGTGAATATTTTACAAGTTTGTCATGAATAATTAAACAGTAAGCATTTGTGTTTGCAGAAAAGTTTTCTTTTGTTTCAATCTCTAACCTTACATCAATAATGCCAGAATTAAGGATTTCATTTTGTCTTGAACAATCAATTACAATTAAGGATGCATTGTTTTTAAATTTTTTAGGAGTTAAAAGTGGTTCGTTTTCTTTTTCGTAGTAGCTTTCTTGAAATTCTGAGTACATTTCATAGAGAGTAGCTATTATACCTCTTGAAATTTCCAAATTTAAATTATCGTATGGATAAAATTCAGAATTTAAATAAAGCTTTGCATTTGATACATCACAATGATCAAATAAGCTACAATTTTTCTTGTAGTTATCCTTTCGATCTGTTTGAAAACCTAAAATTATCCATCTTGGTCTTTCCACCTGCACAGAAGTTTTAATGGTCCATGTAAGGTGTTTTCCAATCGGTATTGAAGGATGTTCTGTGAGTTCCCAGCTTCTAAAACCGATATCCAATTCAGTTCCACTTCCAACAATCTGTAAAAGTTCTAGTCGTTCAGCATCGGATACTGTAATATGTGGTAACCTCCAAACAATTTTATCAATAATAACTTGTACATTTTCTCCATCGGTAGTGTTAATAACGGCATTTTTATCGGAAGAACTTCTTAACAATATTAGTTCATGCTTAACATTGATAAGTATCTTTTGAAAATCTTCAGCGAATCCTAGTAATGTCCTTAGTGGAACACAAACATTAAAAGTTCCGTTTGAGCCCATCCCGTCCCAGGTAAAATCATCTTCAATACTCCAACCAGCGTTTTTATATTTAATTAACTCATTACCATTGTAAGAGACATAACCTTTCATTGTTGCTGCTATTCCAGGATATCTAGTCGAATCAATAACTTTTCCGCCAATTTCAAGACGAATTTCTTCAAAGAGGTGTCCCACAAAGTTGTTTACAAGTTTAGCAGTGTCTGAAACTCTTCCATCGGACCCTTTTAAAAGTCGTCCTTCCAAATAAATATGACTTGCCCAAGGTAGGGTGTATATATCAGTTTGTTGCACCGGTATTCGAATTTCATCATTATTTTTGAAAGAGCTGGAGTACGGTAAATGGCTATGCCTTTCTATTTTTGTAATAGAGTTATCAAAGTTTAGCGAATCTGTCACGTTTAAAATGCTCATTTTCAGAGTTCTTAACAAGAAGCCCTATGGATGCAAGAAATCTTATATTTTCTTCTGTTAATCTCTTTTTAGTGTTCCAAAGCTGGTTAAAATTGACAATTTTCTTGGCGTTATATTTTACAACCATAACACGTGTGCTCTGCACAACGTTCAGCAGTGTACTGACACACATATCACAAAGTAGTTATTTATAAAGACTTTCTCAAATGTAATCTAATAGTTATAACTTCTCCTCTAAAGTCAACCAATTCACCATCTTGATCAACCAGTTTTAATTTAATGTTGCTGATAATTTTGGTGGATACAGGCATATAAAGCACATTTTGAGGAATTTCTATAATTTTGAAACCAGCTGGTACTGATGGCGAAAATTCATGTATTGTATGAACAAGCATATTATTGTGATATGCGCCAGTAACGATATTACACTCGATTTTAATCACGTTAATTTTCAGAATGTTTACAGGTGTTTGCGATACATGTTTAACGTTGGGCTTTAGCAAAATATTCTGAAATCCCAACAATTTTCCAATAGAATTGGTCTTAGTAAAGTCAACTGTATGAGAACATTCAAGCTCGCACTTGAGCGTATTAACATTACCCTTTAGGCTTAGGGTACAATTAAAATTATTGATGGCTTTATTTTTTCCTGTATGGCCTCTTGTAGATAATCATTTATTGCACTTATTTCATATGATCCAATCGGGATTTCTAGAGTAATATCACCCACATAAAATTTGTTATTACTATTATCAATGTTGGGTATGGTGTTAAACGTTTCTAAACTGACTAAACCAAGCTCGTATTCACTAGTGTCATCTCTCAAGTAGATGGGCGGGTTATAGGTTGCTTCTAAGATGGAACTATTACCACTCAAGCTAAAGGTATGCATGACGGTTGAAGTAAGACTAAATTTATTTCTTGAGTCATCTCTATTTATAGGGTTTTAAATAGAGTCCCAAACCGTTTTTGTATGGTCCTAAATATAAACCGCTACCAGTTTTGCTAATCGCAATAGATTCCATTGTTTTGTTGTGTCTCTTTTCTTCTTCTAATCTTTCTTGCGCCGCCTTAGAATCTTTAACAGCTCTTACGATCCCTGATATTCAACCGCTAAGTGCTCCTACGGCGCTTAAGCCGGCAAAAGTGGTATTAAAAATGGTAGAAATCCGCCGACTACAGGTAAAGGTACTACATCTGCAGGTTTTTCTTTTTCCACCCCATTGAATGCTTTCAGAGCTACTTCAGCAGCAGAGAAAAAGATCTTGCGGTTTTTCCACGTACAATGCCTCTCTCGCTTTTGAAACGCGGTCGCGAAGGGAATCCCCTTGCCTCTACGAGCAGTTTTTTCTTAATTGATTTTTTCTTAAACTTCTGCATGACCGTACAGCACAAAGTCTTTGACAATACTAAGGATTGAATCAGAATGTTAAGTATATTTATATATGTTACGCTATACTATAACTGCCATCATTTAGTTCCCACCTCGTCATTGAGTCAACACGTGTCTAGAGCTAAGTAGAAGAGCTATGCCGTTTCTAACATCAAAAGGGTAGTTTTTACTATGTATTTTCATATAGGAGAAATTTAAGGTCCGATCTGCATTTTTATATCCATCTCAACCCCTAACGCAAAATTAGAATTTTTATGCCCTAAGTCACCACGTGCTAGATAGGGATAGTAACCATCGATGACGTCATCACCTATAAATTAAAAAGTCCGCGGAGCTGGGAGTCGAACCCATGACACCCGGCCACATGCGTGAGAATCCAACGCCATACACCACTAGGCTATTGGAAGATATGAAAATTAAATGGCAAACGGGGTATATAATTGGGACCAGACGTCATCACCTATAAATTAAAAAAGTCTCGCCGACGCTGGGAGTCGAACCCATGACACCAGGCCACCTGCGTGAGAATCCAACGCCATATACCACTAGGCTATTGGAAGATATGAAAATTAAATGGCAAACGGGGATCTAATGAATCTTTATATAGTTTTTAACGTATATTTCGGTTTCTACTAGATCGATTTTAGTTGTTCTTTTTGCTAATAATTTAATTTTTATAAATCTACAAATATTAATACTAAAATGTTTAATAATAAATATGTTATTTGAGTGTAAATAGGGCCTTAACAGTTTTTAACGTATATCTTGGCTTCTAGTGGTTTGATTTTAGTCATTCTTTTTTAAACAATTATTTTTAATAAATATAACACTAATTTTTTAAATAAATATGTTATTTGAGAGTAAAAAGGGCCTTAACAGTTTTTAACGTATATTTTGGTTTCTAGTAGACCGATTTTAGTTGTTCTTTTTGCAAATAATTTAATTTTTATAAATCTACAAATATTAGTACTAAAATTTTTAATAATTATGTTATTTGAGGGTAAATAGGGCCTTAACAGTTTTTAACATATATCTTGGCGTCTAGTGGTTTGATTTTAGTCATTCTTTTTTAAACAATTATTTTTAATAAATATAACACTAATTTTTTAAATAAATATGTTATTTGAGAGTAAAAAGGGCCTTAACAGTTTTTAACGTATATTTTGGTTTCTAGTAGACCGATTTTAGTTGTTCTTTTTGCTAATAATTTAATTTTTATAAATCTATAAATATTAATACTAAAATTTTTAATAATTATGTTATTTGAGTGTAAATAGGGCCTTAACAGTTTTTAACGTATATCTTGGCTTCTAGTGGTTTGATTTTAGTCATTCTTTTTTAAACAATTATTTTTAATAAATATAACACTAATTTTTTAAATAAATATGTTATTTGAGAGTAAAAAGGGCCTTAACAGTTTTTAACGTATATTTCGGTTTCTAGTAGACCGATTTTAGTTGTTCTTTTTGCTAATAATTTAATTTTTATAAATCTATAAATATTAATACTAAAATTTTTAATAATTATGTTATTTGAGTGTAAATAGGGCCTTAACAGTTTTTAACGTATATCTTGGCTTCTAGTGGTTTGATTTTATTCATTCTTTTTAAACAATTATTTTTAATAAATATAACACTAATTTTTTAAATAAATATGTTATTTGAGAGTAAATAGGGCCTTAACAGTTTTTAACGTATATTTCGGTTTCTATTAGACCGATTTTAGTTGTTCTTTTTGCTAATAATTTAATTTTTATAAATCTACAAATATTAATACTAAAATTTTTAATAATTATGTTATTTGAGTGTAAATAGGGCCTTAACAGTTTTTAACGTATATCTTGGCTTCTAGTGGTTTGATTTTATTCATTCTTTTTTAAACAATTATTTTTAATAAATATAACACTAATTTTTTAAATAAATATGTTATTTGAGAGTAAATAGGGCCTTAACAGTTTTTAACGTATATTTCGGTTTCTAGTAGACCGATTTTAGTTGTTCTTTTTGCTAATAATTTAATTTTTATAAATCTACAAATATTAATACTAAAATTTGTAATAATTATGTTATTTGAGTGTAAATAGGGCCTTAACAGTTTTTAACGTATATCTTGGCTTCTAGTGGTTTGATTTTAGTCATTCTTTTTTTAAACAATTATTTTAAATAAATATATTAACACTAATTTTTTAAATAAATATGTTATTTGAGAGTAAATAGGGCCTTAACAGTTTTTAACGTATATTAGAAATACAGGGCTGTTTTTGGAAATACAGGGCTGTTTTTGGAAATACAGGGCTGTTTTTAGAAATACAGGGCTGTTTTTAGAAATACAGGGCTGTATTTGAAAATACAGGGCTGTTTTTTAAATACAGGGCTGTTTTTAGAAATACAGGGCTGTTTTTTTAAATACAGGGCTGTTTTTAGAAATACAGGGCTGTTTTTGAAAATACAGGGCTGTTTTTAGAAATACAGGGCTGTTTTTGAAATACGGGCTGTTTTTAAAATACGGCACCGTTTTTAAAATACGGCACCGTATTTTAGAAAAACGGCACCGTTTTTAAAATACGGCACTGTTTTTCTAAATACGGCACTGTTTTTCTAAAATACGGCACTGTTTTTTAAAATACGGCACTGTTTTTTAACATACTGCACCGTTTTTTAAAATACGGCACCGTTTTTAAAATACGGCACCGTTTTTTAAAATACGGCACTGTTTTTCTATGTGTGGGGCCCCAGGGCTTAGGCGGGGAGGGCGCAGGACCCGGAGCCCTAATTGTTAGACGTGGGGCGAGGGCTTATCCGATTAGCCATGTTTACACTCCTATTGACGGTCTTACGCATGCGTTAAAAAACAGCCCTGTATTTCCAAAAACAGCCCTGTATTTCTAAAAACAGCCCTGTATTTTCAAAAACAGCCCTGTATTTCTAAAAACAGCCCTGTATTTAAAAAAACAGCCCTGTATTTCTAAAAAACAGCCCTGTATTTAAAAAAACAGCCCTGTATTTTCAAAAACAGCCCTGTATTTCTAAAAACAGCCCTGTATTTCTAAAAACAGCCCTGTATTTCCAAAAACAGCCCTGTATTTCCAAAAACAGCCCTGTATTTCTAATATACGTTAAAAACTGTTAAGGCCCTATTTACTCTCAAATAACATATTTATTTAAAAAATTAGTGTTAATATATTTATTTAAAATAATTGTTTAAAAAAAGAATGACTAAAATCAAACCACTAGAAGCCAAGATATACGTTAAAAACTGTTAAGGCCCTATTTACACTCAAATAACATAATTATTACAAATTTTAGTATTAATATTTGTAGATTTATAAAAATTAAATTATTAGCAAAAAGAACAACTAAAATCGGTCTACTAGAAACCGAAATATACGTTAAAAACTGTTAAGGCCCTATTTACTCTCAAATAACATATTTATTTAAAAAATTAGTGTTATATTTATTAAAAATAATTGTTTAAAAAAGAATGAATAAAATCAAACCACTAGAAGCCAAGATATACGTTAAAAACTGTTAAGGCCCTATTTACACTCAAATAACATAATTATTAAAAATTTTAGTATTAATATTTGTAGATTTATAAAAATTAAATTATTAGCAAAAAGAACAACTAAAATCGGTCTAATAGAAACCGAAATATACGTTAAAAACTGTTAAGGCCCTATTTACTCTCAAATAACATATTTATTTAAAAAATTAGTGTTATATTTATTAAAAATAATTGTTTAAAAAAGAATGAATAAAATCAAACCACTAGAAGCCAAGATATACGTTAAAAACTGTTAAGGCCCTATTTACACTCAAATAACATAATTATTAAAAATTTTAGTATTAATATTTATAGATTTATAAAAATTAAATTATTAGCAAAAAGAACAACTAAAATCGGTCTACTAGAAACCGAAATATACGTTAAAAACTGTTAAGGCCCTATTTACTCTCAAATAACATATTTATTTAAAAAATTAGTGTTATATTTATTAAAAATAATTGTTTAAAAAAGAATGACTAAAATCAAACCACTAGAAGCCAAGATATACGTTAAAAACTGTTAAGGCCCTATTTACACTCAAATAACATAATTATTAAAAATTTTAGTATTAATATTTATAGATTTATAAAAATTAAATTATTAGCAAAAAGAACAACTAAAATCGGTCTACTAGAAACCAAAATATACGTTAAAAACTGTTAAGGCCCTTTTTACTCTCAAATAACATATTTATTTAAAAAATTAGTGTTATATTTATTAAAAATAATTGTTTAAAAAAGAATGACTAAAATCAAACCACTAGACGCCAAGATATATGTTAAAAACTGTTAAGGCCCTATTTACCCTCAAATAACATAATTATTAAAAATTTTAGTACTAATATTTGTAGATTTATAAAAATTAAATTATTTGCAAAAAGAACAACTAAAATCGGTCTACTAGAAACCAAAATATACGTTAAAAACTGTTAAGGCCCTTTTTACTCTCAAATAACATATTTATTTAAAAAATTAGTGTTATATTTATTAAAAATAATTGTTTAAAAAAGAATGACTAAAATCAAACCACTAGAAGCCAAGATATACGTTAAAAACTGTTAAGGCCCTATTTACACTCAAATAACATATTTATTATTAAACATTTTAGTATTAATATTTGTAGATTTATAAAAATTAAATTATTAGCAAAAAGAACAACTAAAATCGATCTAGTAGAAACCGAAATATACGTTAAAAACTATATAAAGATTCATTAGATCCCCGTTTGCCATTTAATTTTCATATCTTCCAATAGCCTAGTGGTATATGGCGTTGGATTCTCACGCAGGTGGCCTGGTGTCATGGGTTCGACTCCCAGCGTCGGCGAGACTTTTTTAATTTATAGGTGATGACGTCTGGTCCCAATTATATACCCCGTTTGCCATTTAATTTTCATATCTTCCAATAGCCTAGTGGTGTATGGCGTTGGATTCTCACGCATGTGGCCGGGTGTCATGGGTTCGACTCCCAGCTCCGCGGACTTTTTTAATTTATAGGTGATGACGTCATCGATGGTTACTATCCCTATCTAGCACGTGGTGACTTAGGGCATAAAAATTCTAATTTTGCGTTAGGGGTTGAGATGGTCATAAAAATGCAGATCGGACCTTAAATTTCTCCTATATGAAAATACATAGTAAAAACTACCCTTCTGATGTTAGAAACGGCATAGCTCTTCTACTGAGCTACATAAAGATTATTAACAATAATACCGTATTTAAGAAAAACAGTGCCGTATTTAGAAAAACAGTGCCGTATTTAGAAAAACAGTGCCGTATTTTTGAAAAACAGTGCCGTATTTTAGAAAAACGGTGCCGTATTTAGAAAAACAGTGCCGTATTTTAAAAAACGGTGCCGTATTTTAGAAAACGGTGCCGTATTTTAGAAAAACGGTGCCGTATTTTAGAAAAACAGTGCCGTATTTTAGAAAACGGTGCCGTATTTAAGAAAACAGTGCCGTATTTAAGAAAACGGTGCCGTATTTAAGAAAACGGTGCCGTATTTTAGAAAACGGTGCCGTATTTTAGAAAAACAGTGCCGTATTTAGAAAAACGGTGCCGTATTTTAGAAAACAGTGCCGTATTTTAAGAAAACGGTGCCGTATTTGAAAATAAAGGCCGTTATCGCTTAAGCAGAGGGCTCTGGGCTATTTGCTTAAGCAGTGGGTTGCCCCAAAAGTAAATCCTAATTAGTAAAAATATATCTTTACCATGGATTGGAACAAGTTGGACAAGGATGCGAGGCGTAAAATAATTGAAGCTTCCAATAGTATTCGAAAAAATACCAGCTTTTAAAGAAGCAGCAACGTGAGAATGGCGAGCTAGAGTTCGACACGAATGATGATCAGCGCTCAGAAGATAAGCGGAGTTTGCAAGAAGATCCAAACATTCTTCAACTCCTTGATAAACATTCGCGTAGTGTAAAAAATTATATGATTCAATAAAAGCTGGTCGTTATGAGAATGCTGTTATATTAGAAAATACGTATAAACCTTTGGCAAAAATAATATCCAAATCAATACAAAACACTCAATCTGGTAGACAACCATTTATACCAAAGTCCTTAAAAAGACGTCAAAGCGAAAATTTTACTCATACAGTAATAAAGAAAGCACGAACTCCTCTTAACTTTGCCAGTCCCGTTAAAAAACAAGACGATATAGCTGAACAAGAAAAAGAATATATGGATGATGAGCCGTCGGAAGATGATCAAATGATGGAAGAAGGCGAAACAGAGGAAACTGATTTAAACAGAACTATCTATGAGCACCAACCTGAAGAAAGTTACTTTGATGATGATGACTTTAGAGTCGACCCACAATTAAATCCTGTTCAGATTGATAGTATTCCGGAAGAATCCTTTCGAGAATATCTAGATCAGTATGATCCGCTACCTAGAGAATATGTGAAAGGTTTTATAAAAGATACGGAAAACGAGTACGATCGAAACTATTTAAAACATGATATGGCTACTGATCATCTAACTTTCGGCGATTCACGACTTGAATTTAACGGTCCAGATATTTATGTTAAAGGGGAAAATTTATTGGAACTCCTGGTCTATATGAACTTATATTCAAGACCAATCCGTTAAAAAACAAATTTACATCACTAGACGAGCGAGCATTTGCAAAATTGGTTTTGCTAACGAATGCTAGTAAGAGAAACTTTAATGAAAACGAACAGCATGTTGGCAACAGAGGTGTCAAGTACATGTTAACAATTAAACCGTTACTCGAACGTATAAAAGAGGAGCGAATAAGAAAACAAAAGAACGCGATAAAGAGTTGCGAATTACAAGAGCACAAAATCCTCAAGGCTATGGTTTACCAATTGATACTCAACATAAAATATTTAACAATAATAAAATTGATTATATTTACTGGGATGATCCAAATGAGCTTGTGGATAGATTAAGATTGTTAATGGCTAGCAAGCAAGTGGGTAATAATAACCATCAAAATGAGATTATGAGTATTATTGAAGAGTTAAAGGAAGCCGATATTATTGAATAAAAAGAGTTGATTTAGTAACATTACATCATTTTCAAGATGACTCTCGACAAGTTCGGACGTAATTTAACTCATCCATATCATTTAGCAAAAAAGCTTAAAACAGAAGATGGTGTAAAGGATAAACCCGAAAACAACTTGTATGGCTACATGAATATTATGTTGGTTTGCGAAAAGGGTTTGTCAAAACATCTTTTAATAAATGGCACAAAATTTGATTACTACAGGTTTCCCATTACAAGTGGAATTATTGAATATGTCAATATCGATACACCTGTTAAAACGTATATAAACGCAACAGCATATGAAAAACCAAGCGAGTTGTTACACCAGAAGTTAAATTTAAATGATTATATTTGATTTTTAGGAGATAAGATACGACCACGTACCAAAATATATGCCGAGTTTATAATTAAATATCCTATTTTATAAGGTATTATTCTAAGAATTATTTAGCAATATGGCAACAATGTATTTTTTAATTTAAAAATAATTGCTTTACTGTAAACACTGCTATTTATTTTATAGGGTATTATTCTAAGAATTATTTAGAGATATGGCAACCATGTATGTATTTTTTATTTTATAATAAATACTTTACTACAAACACTGCTTTTATTTAGTTACCACTGTTTTTTTACCGTTTATTATCTAACTGCAGCTATTTTTGTTATTGTTGACGTATGCTTTGACCTTGAAATTACAAGGGGTACGTTCAGAAACCATCTATTAGGGTAAACTGCTCTCTGATTGGTTAAAAATAACGGCTTAAGGAAAAATACGGTTCTCTAATTGGTTAAAAATAACGGCTTAAGAAAAAATACGGCTCTCTGATTGGTTGTAGTAGGGGTATGTTCAGAAAATATTATTTGGGTAAAATGCAAGGAGTATATTAATACTTATTTAAGACGTCACTGTGCGCGCTACGCCTTCCGCTTAAACCGATGGCTTAAGAGGGAGGCGCGGGGTGCCGGGGGCCGTAATTCTTAGAAGTTTATGTTTATCATGTGATAAGTTTGACCTTGAAATTATTTGCCGTTAGCAACTATTCTTTGTTCAAGTTTCATTATTCTAAGTTTAATAATAAGGCCGCTATGGTTAATTTTGCTATGGGGTACCGTCTTACTCGCTGGTTGGTGTCTCTCGCCATATTTTAAACAGCTGTAGCGCCCTTATGGCTAAAGATGGCATCATGCGGTTTTCGCTATTCGATAGGTATGACGTAATACTATATTTAAAAATTATATTAAACCGCGCGCTGATGACTCATCATCAAGGTTAAATAACGATTTTAGTCGATAGCGCCCGAACGGTACGACTTGGAATTTTCGCGTTTGCGCAAATCAATTTATGACTATAGCGCAAGTATCCTACGCATGGCGGCCATTTTCCTAGTCACGTGGTTTTTGACATATGACAGGTGACAGGTGACATTTGACAGGTGACAGATGACATTTATGGTTTGACAAATAGTAGGGACCACGCCCTAAATAACGCGTTGCGCAAGATTCCTAAATTTCGAATGACGTCAGAGATTTTGAGATAATAAGCTCCTCCGGAGGACGGAGGCCCCTAAATCGGCTATCTATCCCTACTTATGTACTATTTTAATTTATAGCATGTTTTTTTGTTTTTTTTTATTTATTATTTACCATAGTTACCTTAAAAAAAACAATATTTTAAAAAAGTTCAACTTTTTGATGACAGCTCATGTATTATAAAGATCAGGTTATCTTACATACAAAACCGCACTCCCTACAAATAATTATACAGGGTGTTTTCTAATTGCGGTAAGAAAATTTAGGGTACATTCTTAAGCCAATTTTATAAGATAGATACAGGGTGTTAAACTTAAAAGAAAATCGTGGTTTTAATTATATCTTAAATATGCCTAATTTGATTTATTTTAATAAAATTTGGCTATGATATTAATAAAACTAATTTTAATTAGTGAGACCAGTGGCGGCGTGGGACGCATCTTAGCTTATATTTAGATAGATATCTAGTTAAACAAATTTTACTAAAAAGTGTTTTAAAAATATTTAAGTTTTTTGAAAAGTTTAACATCCTGTATCTTAAAAACAAAAAATTTAAGGACCTATGTTTATGGAAACTTTTTTAAAAAACATGGTTTAGGAAGAATTCCTCAGATTTTCTTGCCGCAATTAGAAAACACCCTGTATATATAAACTAATCACTTAAACTAGAAATAAAAACAACAGAGACAAAAAATAAGCAAAGGCAACAAGATAAAATTTAGGTAATATAATAATATTTATGAAGTAATATAACATTAATGACACTACAATAACTATTGGGAAACAAGCAAACAACGTTTTAAACTGCGCATTAATGATTTGGGGCTCAATGCCTTCAAATCATCGGCCAGGGTCCTTATTCTTAAAACCAAGGAACAGCGTTCTCATGAGAAAAGTGGAGGGAGTTCCACGAAAAACTTAAATAGGTATTCTTCAACGCAAACGATTGCTCTCATCACGCGACTGTAAGGAAAACAGCCTGGGAAGTGAACGATCATTTTGGCGTTGTGATCGAGTCCGTTCTCTTAGGCTTGAGAATTAGGACCCAGGCCATTATAAATACCTATGGGCCGTTCGGTAGCTAAAGCACTTTCTAAATAGGACTGAATAGGACTGTCGAGTGCCTGGGTATGGTATAGAGATCTTTGTAGGGAGTATTTAGCTTATGGGTCTCAGTTCTAAGCACCAATCTATCATTCAAAAACGACGGCGTACCCAATCGTACAACCTTATGCACAAATATCGTTTAGTGAAGTTCAATTCTATTTGTTATATTTTACCATTTAAGCTCCAAGAGTGCAGCCGAAAAATCATATTTCTGAAGTGAACAAACAAATACTTAATTTAAATCAAGAATTTTTTTATTCGTGACTTGACCCTTACGTTACAATTGACACGACATTGTAAAAGCGATTCTAGTAAAACAACTCCTTATGACTTTATTAATTTAGCCACGTGGTTCTTTTTAAACAATACTTGACTTACCTCTTCCAAGACGTCACTTGAAAATCTTGAATCATTTTGTCCCCTGGAGAGTCTTATGGGCTCCTGAGTTTTGGCAACATACTGGGGAACACTTATTCCATTTCTGATTCTTTGTAACCTTAATTCACCATTATCCGATTGACAGTCTAACACAATAAACAGTTGTATGTCTTCTGGATTAGTTGTTTTTTCCACAGTGTATAACCTAAAACAAAGTAAACAATTTTTTCTAATAGAATAATAAATATTTTTCATATATTCCTACTTTACAGGGCGCGTTTTTTAAAACTTACAATTTTAAACCAAGACATATATTAAAAAATAAAAAATACGGTTTTTATTAAACCTGGAAAAAATGTAAATGACGTATTTTTTAAGCCACCTGTCTCAACACCTTAAGCTGCACCCCTAGTCACTTAAAAATCTTAAATGGCAACACCAAAGTCGGTCTATATAAGGTCACGACATTCGGCCATATTGCTTTGACGTGTTATGACGTCACATCTCCCATTTTTCGGCCATGTTGTTCAGTGCCGGAGATATACAGTTTATTGTATTAGAACAACCGTTTATACAACAGTTTTTAATTATTATTAAGTTGTAAATTCTTTTACTTTAAATAAAAAACATTTGGAATTACATCTTTCAACAAATATCCCTACCAAAACAATGCAAAATTGAAATGCGCAAATTCTAGACGCCACTGGATTGATCATCAGCTTTGATTTTACCCAGTCTTGCCAACTTTTCTCCGTGGAGTGCCTTTCCCTGCGTCCCCGACCTCGAACCGCCTAAAAGTTGAGGATATGTCGTAACCTTATAAATATAAACTAACCTTAGGTAACACATCACATCTTATGTGACACCTTTCTTAAAAGCTTATAAAAATGCTTAAAATAGTATTTTACTTTTCATAAAGAATACCTAAAAATGTAAAATTATTTATTTAATAATAAGTTAAAATAATAACCTCTGTAGAACTAGCTCAACCTCATAAAAAGTTATTTTACCCATTTTAGTTATGAAAAAGTAACTTTTTCGCACTACTTTACCGCACTAGTGCCGAAAAGTACAAAAATATCTAACCGTATATTAGCGAGTCGCAATGAAGGATTTGTATGAACTTTACGTTTAAAAGAAAATTTTGCCTTGGCCAAACCAACTTAAAAGGAAAAGAACACATTTCGCAAACACTGATGTTTTAAAACAAAAACTCTTTGAATCCGCTATTAACCTGCAAAATGCTACAAACTGTACAATATTAATAAGTACAAGTAAGGTATTAGGTAGCATTAGCTTGAAATAAAAAAAAAAATATAAAATTTTCTTTTTATGTTTTTCTAACGCTCCTAGAAAAACTAGCGTTCCTAACACGTACCAAAAGTGCGTTTCCTCACTTGACTGCTTAACCGAACTCCGCTACGCGTCGTTCGTTCAACTGCAGTTGCGTGCGGAGAAATTTCACTTTCAGCACTAGTTGTGAAATATACTATTTAAATGCAGTAGCACCTTAAGACACCTTCTTAAAAATCCTATTTAAAATGCTAGTATTAGTCCTGTTATACATGAGACGTTCGAACGCCTGTGCCGTACACCTGAAAAAAAGTTTTGCATTGCAAGTAATGTAACCTAAAGCTGCGTCCAGCCTTACAAAAATTCGCCAAACACTCGTCCAAACAAACCAACCTATTTGCGCGCTCTATGATGCAAAAAGCCTACAAGCTCTGAATCACCGCAAAATAATTCTCCAAGCCCTTGGAACGACGTTAATTTCGTCCACGTCCGCGCTATGTGGGGCTATGTGGCGCGCTATTCGGCGCTGCGAATTGTTGCAAGTTTGGACGCAGCATAACTGCGTACGCGTCTCTCCTGCATGTGAAAGCTTACATTACTTTTAATGCATCAGGCGTTCGTACGTCTCATGTGTCATTACACATGAGTACCGTTGGACTTAGGTATGGATAAAAAATGTATACAGAATAAAAAAATACTGCACGAATATTTTATCAAAAATTGTTTAGTTTAATCTCGTTTTCTGTACGATAATGTAAATTCTTACCTTTTACCATTTTGTTAAATGTTTGAATGCACATTACTTTAGTCTTTTACACATTTTTTTATCCTTCTGTGTAATTTAGACTTTTTGAAATTTGATAGTAATATTTCACTTTACCTCACCTTTTTACGACCAACGAAAAGCATTTTTCATAAGCTCTTCAGAGAAGTGCCACTTAGGGGTGTGTGCTGGCCGGGCAATGGTAGGTCCCGAGCCCTACTGTGGTTTTCCATCATCCCAAGTAAAGTCCTCTATTAGATCATGGATCAGGAAGCAATCGTCTGATCATCTGAATTACAATCGAAAGGCGGTAAAAAAATAGTGGGTCGACTAACAGGTCATTCGAGACTAAAGAAAGATCTGGAAATTATGGGCCTGACAAAAGAAAACCTATGCAGGTTCTGTCAGAAAAAAAACCGCGGAAAAATTATGGTGTTATTGTGAAACATTTGTCGTCTGAGGTTTGCAAGGATGGGTAAGGAAAAAACTCAAAGCAGCAAGATCTACTAAGACGCCAGGTTTTGAGATTGTGGAGTCTGATTAAGTAGCAAACTGGGTGTCATTATACTTGGAATGTTCTTTTCTTTTTATATAAGTAAAAATGTAACGGGTGATTTAAATTAAAAAAGTTAGGGTCATTTTTCACTAATCCTAAAATACAAGAAAACAATTGAATATGTAAAAAGAACAAATTTATATAATATACCCTGCGTAACAATTTTTTTATTATCAAAAAATTAAAAAAAGTTTTAGAGATAAGTTAACTGCTAGGGTCACCCGGTTAGCGTCTTATTACTGCCGAGAAACACTAACTGAAATTTTAAAAAAATCTATCTATTTTAGTTTTTCTTCAATATTTATTTGTGTTTAGGTATTGTTTTATAAATAATATACCTATATTTAAAATAGGGTGTAATACAATTTTTGGCAAGAATTTTTAGGGTTATAAGGCAATACGTAAATGTAATTTTATTATAAAAATACTGCTTAGTTTAATATAATTTAAAATGTTAATCCAATGGCATAAATCGCAGAAATGTGATAAAAACATACTTTTTAATTTGGACCAACAAAGTTTTAATAAAATAACAAAAAAAAAAAAGGTAAAACATTTCACGCACTATTTGTGAAGTCAAACAAAAAAAAATATTAAGGTTATCTTTTTTATATCCTACGTAAAACAATAATATTTAAATAGCGTAAGAATTCGGCATATAAAAGTATAAAAAAATAAGTTTGCTAAAATAATATTTTCAAATCTTTTCCTAAATTATTTAATTTTCCTTCCCCGTAGAGTAAACACAAATTTTACATTGAATTTTACGATTCGGGAAATAAAAACAGGCAATGTAATGAAGTAAATCTCAAATTGAGGATCTAGAAGTACAAATAATTTTAATTTTATAAGAAAATAAAATCGATAAAATGCATTAAGTGTTTCCAATAAATGCACCAGGATACTTTAAAAATGTAAAAGCAAAATTTGTTTGTCCATAGTTATCTAATACACAGACCGTCTTTTACTCTGCTAGAATAAGGAATAATTTCAGCATGACGTCAGTATGACAGTTAACAATTAGACATAACTTAAAATACTTTAAAAGTGAGATATTATTTGGCTAAAAATTAATTATAAACAATAAAAAATAAAACAAAAATATAAAAAATTATTTAACAAAACAAAAAAAAAATAGAAAAAAGTTAGTTATGTACTTGGAACTCGAACTTGGAACCTGTGGCGTACGTGTCAACATCCATAGCCCTGTAGATATTGGGCCACTTAAATTATTTTTCTTTATCGGTAATAATAATAATCAAAAAAACAGCCGGTAATACCAAAATATTTTAGATTTTCGGAGGTTTTCATATACATAAATAGATTTTTTAAATTGGGCAAAACCGCAGGCGGCCGTTGAAGCAGTGTCATAAAAGAACCATAGATAAAGTTCTATTTTAATTCAATGTTCTTATTAGCAATTAGGTAGCAAATATACAAAATTAAATAATGTATGTATATGTTATTATTCCGGGAGTATCTCCGTTGGTCGTTTGTATTCTTTGCGGAATTCCGCAAACGTTTCGCCAAGATCGCACTCGGCATTTTCAATGCTATCTAACTGGTGTTAGATGACTGACTGAGGTTTTAGTACAGGCAACTTGAATGTTGAGGTAGAACAAATTAGAAAAAGCTATTCTTCTAATATAAAAAAGGTCGCCAGCTTGTTTTTATTTTATTTTATTTAATATTATTTTATTTATGCATTTACAAAAACTTACAAAGATACTTTATTTTAATAGCTTAAAAAGATGCACCTTTTGATATTAAAAACGTAATTACAGCTCCTTAAATAAAGTTAATTTTTTAGATAATGGTAAATTAAAAAGGGAATAAAATCATGAGTCGATATTAAGTTAGGTGAAGTTTTTTCCATTTCCAAAAAATAAAAAACAAATTTTACTTAAAGTAACTTTTTGAATTTATCCTTTGGATTACAGAAAGTCAGGTATTTCTTCAAGTTACATTTCAAAAATGGCATTAGTACAAGTAATCCCACAACATTGGCCACTTTTTAGAAAGCACCTAATGCCCAACTTTTAGAAATTTCGTTCACATGCACTTTTTGAACAACAATCTTATTTTAGTAGCTTTGAGGATGCTACTTTATGTTATGTTTTAAAGGAGACTAGTTCACCATTGTCACTTTTATCCTTGTTAATTTTTATACATCTTCATGCCGTAGGATCCATGTGATTACTAAGAAATTCTTACATCTTTAAAATTATTAAATAATGTAGAAAGCATTAAAGTTGGTTTAAACTATCGGCTTTTTAAGAACTATTCAGTTTTTGTTAACACTGCGGTTTTAAAAATATGGGGCTTTAAAGTGTCCATGGTATAAATATATATAAATGAAGTTAGCATTTTTAACCATTGTGGATTCTTCTTTAAAGAGAAGCAATCTTTTTACTTTTGCTAAATGTGTATATTCTTTTATGAACTTTTCCAAACATTTCTTTAAAGAGCTTGTTATGTTACAATCGTTTTAAACTAAATTGTAAAAATCCGTGATATCCATTTGGCTTTACATTTAACAAACACCTCAGACCAACAAAAATTTTAAGTCTTTAAATCAATACACTGATTTAAAGTGGGGAGCATCATTGGTTTTAAGCATTGCAATAGACGCAAGTTTGTTGTGATTTTTTAAGTCTCTTGGGTGGGTATAGTCCCTTGTGTAATATTTGTAAATTGTTAAAGAAATTGCACATTTAAACTATTGCCATTTGCGGGCATTGAAAAATTCGCTAGGATTTACAGGTGGTAAAAACCTTTTTGCCTACCACCACTAAAGTTTAAGAGGTACCTTTTTCATTGCATATTTTTTTATTTTAATAATAAGCACGAAGATGAAATAAAATGGTATTACCACATTTATTATATTAAGTGTTTTTGTCTATCACTGATCTTTAAAACCAAACAGTTGAAGTAATGACGTTGGTATGGGTACGTGTAACTTTGATGTAGCTAATTAAAAAAAAATGTTACAGTAAAATAAAAACAAATTTCCACAATAAGTAGTAGTAGAGTAATCCAAAATAAAAAAGTAAAAATTTAAATACGATTTAAAACTAAATAGTTAGACCTAGCTTTTGATTTTAAAGAACTTTTCCTTTAAATATTTTGTTACACTTTATAAAATAAGGGTACTTTAGTTTTTAATAGTTTTCACTTTTTTGGCTTACCCTGTATCTCCTTGAACTTTAAGTAAAAGCTAATTAATTTTAAAGCAGTTTTAATGTCTTAACAATAAAGGACTCTTCATCTTTTTCGATAAAATTTATATTATTGAGATAGTAGCCAAAACTGAAAATATTCACTATGGCCGCCATTTTTTCTTACTTAGGTACCATATTTTTATCAAGGTAGACTCTTGGTATATTATGATACAACTCACTATGTGTCTAGCTTGACCCTAATTTGTTTTATTTTAACTTTTTGTAAGCTGCTATGTTTACTGTACTATAATACCTTGTCCAGAAATGGCACAACGAAAGAAACGAAATATCGTCAATGTTACGGTATTTTTGTAGTAAAGCCATTTTTAAAGTGGTGGAGTTAAAAATATCAGAATTTTTAACAAGAATTTAATTAAATAAGATGAAGTTAAAATGTGTTTGGTTTTTAGCATTTTGTAAAAGTAAAATGTCTTACTTAATAAAATAACCATTAAGTATTATATATTTTTAAATCAGCCATAATTTATCAAATGAAAAATATACAGGGTGTTTTATAAGAAAAATCATATGTTTGGTTTATATCTCGAAAAATATAAAATTTTAAAAAAATCTAACTACGTTACTGGATTCAACGTAAAAATATCCACCGACACCATTTTTTACTTTTGTTGTAAGTTACAAGATAACTGAAATATGAGGGGGTCCCGAAATGAAAAAAAATGTATTTCGCCCTGTATGTCAGAAACGAAGAGTGCCATAAAAAAACCTTTAGTGTCGTCTTTCGTTTCATCAGAAAGTAGCAACAGTGAAAACCTTAAGTCTCTATCTTAAATAATAACCAAAATACCCTGCAATTGCAACGAAATCGGGACACCCTGTACATCTTTGCTGGTCTCGGAGTTTGCTCCGTGTTGGAGATGTGTGCATTTATCCGTGTCGCGTCGTCACTGGTGACGACTTCGATTTCAAAACCGTAAAAAAGGCAACACCACAAACCGAAACCTCAGTCAATTATCTCACAAAAGTTAGATGATACGATTTTGGCGAAACCTCTGCAAAATTCCGCAAGGAATACAAACCACCCGTGGATGTACTCCCAGAATATAACTCTACATATTTATTTATTCGTGAAACTACGAATTAAATGATGTTTATCTTTACCCTAACAAATTTTATTTAAATAAGTGTTTTTAAAAAGCATAATCTCCTGTATTTTTAGAACAAAAAACTGGAGCCTTATCTTTTGTCTTAGAATTACTTAAAGAAATGAATAGTAAATGTAATAATAGATGGTATTTATTTGGGTACACGCCAAAATAAAATTGAAAGTACTTACTAAAAAACCAAAAAAAATATTAAACAAGTAAAAAGATAATTAAAAATCGACGTTTCGGTGGCAAATCTGCCACCGTTGTCAAGATAAATGTAATAAAAATAATAAAAATAAAAACTTACTATTATTTAGGTTTTAAAATTCACTATTTTTCTGTTTTTTTGGGATATTCTAAAAATCTGAAAAACTTTGACATTAAATGTCAAAGTTTTTCAGATTTTCAGAATATCCCAAAAAACAGAAAAATAGTGAATTTTAAAACCTAAATAATAGTAAGTTTAAAAATTTAATGTCAAAGTTTTTCAGATTTTCAGAATATCCCAAAAAAAAAACAGAAAAATAGTGAATTTTAAAACCTAAATAATAGTAAGTTTATATTTTTATTATTTTTATTACATTTATCTTGACAACGGTGGCAGATTTGCCACCGAAACGTCGATTTTTAATTATCTTTTACTTGTTTAATATTTTTTTGGTTTTTTAGTACTTTCAATTTTATTTTGGCGTGTACCAAATAAATACCATCTATTAAATGAATCCGCCAAACTACAGAACATATCTTCAATTCAGTAAATGTAATAGTCATACCCTATTAACACCCTGTATAATAAGCGACAAAATCTTGTCAGAAAAAGTATCATTTATTTTTAAAAACGTCTCGGATTTATCTTAGGTAAAGGAAATCACTTGTCTGCTTCCAACACATTTATTATGTATGTCTACCAAGTTTCTACTTTATCCCCTTGTTTTATCCCTAAAGTGTCTAGAATGTTTAATAATATACCTGCTGGGGTTTTCCCTTCTCATTGAAAACTTTAAATTATAAATCTCTTCCTAACTACTCAACCCAAAACCAAGAAAGAGTTTTTAATTTTACAAACGTGTTTATTTTGTTTAATTTAATTTAAAGCATAATAACATTTATATATATTCAAATGTGTTATTATAACCTATAACAATCGGGTTAAAAAAAGCATATTAGACTAAGGTCTGAATGGAAATCGAATTTCACCGATTAGCTGTCCAAATCAAAACTGTTTTTTATCCAACATGGTACGCAAATACGGTCAATGCTGTATTTATTTTAGGAAAATAACCTCAAAACTTTTGACACACCCTGTGTAATGTTAGGCCGTATTTTTTAAACAGGGTGTCCGGAAATATGTGGACAATCTCTCGGATTCATATAGAACACATAAAAATTTTATGTACAAGTTTCTATAAACTCTTTTTCTAAAGCACCTCTTTACTAAGATGTGTGCCCTTAAAGGAAGCCGCGGAAAATCGGGTTTTCTTGAATAGCTTTTATAGTAAAGTTTTTACAATCACAATTGAGACAGCAAAAAACCGAATTTCAAGCACCTCCAAGGCACTTCTTTGTTAAGCATGGGTGAATGTATTAAAGTTTAATAAATTATTATTATTTATTTTTTAATTTTTACCAGATGACCAGTAATATCGAGGAAAGGCAGGTAATAATTACCTATAAACATAATTATTTGAGATTTGGCTGTTTCAAAAAGATAATGAATGCATTCACCTGTACCAATATGGTTATTATGTTTTAAATCATTATTTTATCAATTTTGGCTTCGTTTCGTTAAAAAACGCCTATGGTTTTTACAATCTAATAGAAATATTCGCCCAATCAATTATTATTAAGTAAATTTGGTTTAATTTGGTTATTGTGTTATTTTATTTTTAGTGCCGGATTAAGGTTTTTTAGTGAAGCGAACAGTAGAGATACGATGCAGAAGAAAATCGCCCGAAAATAAAATAACTTCAGAAATACAGGTCGTAGAAAAATTTCTCTGGCATCATCATCAAGGTAAAGTCAT
Source organism: Listronotus bonariensis (assembly GCA_014170235.1). Taxonomy (NCBI): domain Eukaryota; kingdom Metazoa; phylum Arthropoda; class Insecta; order Coleoptera; family Curculionidae; genus Listronotus; species Listronotus bonariensis. The sequence goes on from JACEGR010000765.1 coordinate 102,604, forward strand.
GTAGAATACAGGAAAAATCTTAGCACCAAAAATTAAAATAATGCATTGAAAAATTGAAAAAAATCATCATAATTCAGTCGCCAAAGACTATATTTTATCTATCCATGAATTTATTGGGTATTATTTACTGGTTTATTTTGTAATAAATGTTATAACATTTTTTACAAAAAATATTACATAAGTATAAAAAGTCACAAGTAAGATAAAGAAAATTATACATTAATAAATTATCATAAATACATTTTTTTTTAAATTTTAAAGTAAAAGCCTTTTCTCTAATTTAAGACCAAATTATTAACCAAATAATCCTATAATCCAAATGAGTTTTATGTAAAAAAAATTACACCAATATAAATGGAAGGCGAGAAGTAAGTTGAAAAAAAAATCTATTTCGACTAAATTATCACAATTTTTTTAATGCATTATTTTGGAAATTTAGAGCCAAAATTTAATTATTCTCATAAATTTTTCTATATTCTACATAACTTCACTTTTTAAATAATACCAGATAAATTTTTCTACAACATATCTTTAGTTAGAGTAGAGTTATTTGATTTCCGGACGATTTTTTACTGCATTGTACATAGTGCGTCGTTTTTGCCTCTCTCCTGTATATAATGGAAACAAAAGTAGGTACCTCAAATGAAAAGTAAAAAGCAAAAAGAAAAAAGCAGGCTCTATGCCGACAAAAACGTGCCTTTTTACCGTTTGCGTCTCTCTCCAGATGTATAATGGAAACATAAGTTCTTTAAATGAAAAGTGAAGAGTAAAAAAACCATACACCCGTTCGTGGTCACCTTATATATACAAGGTACATAATATTATTACACGATATTTTAGGTTATTAGTATCTATTAAGTGCACAATAAAAACTAGAAATTCTTATCTAAATCGTTTTTTCTTATCACAAATAAAATGGCTGCCAAAATGCCAATTTATTGGAAAATTAAAAACAAATTTCCAATAATAAATACAAAAAAAACTATTTCACATTACACAATACATAAAAACATTTATCAAAAATCTAAATTTGGACTCTAAATGATTAATTTATAAATATTAAAAATGAATATGAGACGACACTGTCTTTTAGTTGCAGGTGCAAGAATTTTAAAGAAAGTAAAATGGGTCTTATCTCTCTTTAAAATATCTCTCCAATCACGTTCGTTTAAATTTGAAGTAGACCAGAAGAATTTAAACCCCGCCTACCATTTTCACTCACAAACTTGTCAAATCAACGTGGACTTTCTACGGGGACTGATCAACCATGATATAGCCTACTTATTTTAATGCATGACGTGGTAAATTGATAGAACCCCAATTTTTGTGTTGTCTCAATTTACTTTACAAAGAGTATACTATATATATTGAAATATTTGCTTAATATGACAGTAACTACTAAGAACTCTTGCTATTTTTTTATATTAATAACTAAAAATCTATGTTTATTGCTGCAATAACCCTCGTTTTACATTAAGCCGGTTTCGCCGGACAGAGTGATAAAAAATTATACGAAGCCTTTGAGTTTGCCGACTTTCCCCGTTCTCTACGTGTGAAAAGTCTCACAAGACTCCATACACTTCGATAGCGTTGCTTCGTCGCCCGCATTTCCGGCTTCTGCTAATGTGAAAAGCCAGTGGTTATTTTGCAATTCTTTTGTTTATAGAGGTTTTTCATATTTAATCGGAATAGTTCATTTCCTAACTGTTTTAATAAAACTTTTCGTTCCAATTTGCTTTTAGAATCCTCCAGTGCCCCCTACTCGTTAGATTTTAAAATACTCTGTAAGACAATATACAATTATATAAATCTTATTTAAAAAACCCATCGGGCATCTTCAAGTTTCACGTCGGCCACTGTATGCCTTAATACATTTATTAAACGTATTAATGCTGACTTTGGTTGACTTATACCACAAAATAACTAGCTATTGCGTTAGCTAGTATCTTCTTTGCCCATACATAGTATAGTATTATTTCTAGTGTATCGTTCTTAAAAACATTTATTTAAAAGATATCTTGCCAACGTCTTGTTTTCCTAAAAGCAAACTAAACAGTGCCTAATATGCGCTTAATTTTTTGTGGAATATTATTTAAGACAGTATTATCTAGTGTAAGCTTCTTTTAGTAATTTACTGGTTAGGTTCTGACCGCTGTTAGTCGCAAACACTTCATTAGTGAGCCATACTTCTCATACAACCCATCGTAAAAACGTTGTTCAAGTCGGCAATATAACTTTAAAACTGTTCGAGATATTCTCATATATTTGGTTTGCATCTACTAATTACCAATAGGATACTTTTAATGTGGAAGATTTTTAAATATTTTCACCAGTGGCGTCCATACGGGATATATACTGAATATTTTAAAAAATGTTACGCCATTGCTTTTTCAATATACAAAAATATTTTTTAAAATTCTCATTTACATTACAACCAGTTTGACGTCTTTTTTCGCTTTACCAAAAACGCGTAATTTTATTTTTTTTGACGCGGAAAAATGGTGCATCAAACAAAAAAAGTCAAATTTCTTGCAAGATAATTAAAAAAATTAAAAATAATTATTATTTAAAGAAAAGCAATGGCGTACCACATTCTTTTTGAAAAATCTCCAGTATACATCTCGTTCGGACGCCACTGGTAGAATTTATTAGAGGTAATTAAAAATCTTTTAAATCAATTAATGCCTATTGGGAATTAGTAGATGCGTCCTAAATTTTATAAAAATAACATCTTAAACAGTTGTAGCTTAAAATTTAAGAGGTTTAGGGCATATGGTTATATAAACTTTTTTTTAATAAGTGTAGGAATCATATCCTTAATTTTTGTTATCAATTAAATTACACCCTGTATATAAGTTTTTTAATAATATTGCCTAAATTATATCTCTAGTACATCATAAAACATTGTACTCCTACTCCTAGATCCTAGAAAATATCTCGGTATTATTTCCTAAAAGAGCCTGTCACCTGTCAGGAACCAACATTATTTTTTTATTTATCTAATTTATGATTTATTAAAATTGCATTCTAAATATTGACGTAATTTCAAGCTATAATAAACAAAAAAAAAAAGAAATTAAGAAATTTTAGGACATTTAAAAACAAAAACGTGCTATTTAAAGTCCGATGTTAGTCAAAATAAATCGGTAAATAACGGTAAATAGTTTAAGAAACAACTAAACAATTTTTAAGGGTAGTTTTAAATTAATTTAATAAAATTAATTTATAGGGCTAGCTTTCTATAGTAAAATAATAATGATATTATGTCAAGGTTAAAAAAATTTGTGCATTATTCCTACCCATAGAATTTTACACTAAAAGGAACGATTTGAAAAATAAATGAAACCCTTAACATTAAAACAACCATTAAATTCGACAAGAAACTCGGCAATTGTTTAACTAAGGTTTAACAAAACTTACCGGAAGCATGTAATTAGTTTCCAGTAGAAAGGATAAACATGGAATTAAAGACAAATTGCAAACTTTACAATAATACAGCCAAAGGTACATTGTAGAAAATGGAAAGTATACATAAAATTGTATGCTTTTTGGAATAAAAAATATAATTAATTGTTTTATTTAATGACAAAATTTTAATAACTTACGATTTACACATATTTTTAATTACTTATAATAAAATTAATGTTTAGATTTAAGCTACATATTTTGTTTTGTATCTAGGTAAAATATTTTTAGGTAAGGAAAAATACATGGTGGTATTAGGTCGCAAACAAGGAAAATCTTAGTAGTATTTAAGCATAAGTTTTTTTTGTTTAAAACTTTGTAATATTTTTTTTATAAGAATACTTTTCTTCTTAAACATTTTTTGTTTACAGCTGCTAATACAGTTTTGGATCAAACAACTTTTAAATTTTTTTGTAATAAATTACAAATGTTACGTAAATTTCTTTACAAACTAAAAATAGGTTTATATAGGGTAAGTTAAAAGTCTGAGTCGTTATGCATAAAGCTTTTTAAATTTGTCTTTTAGTTTAAGCAAAGTATAACCCTTATATTTTAAAATTATTTTAATTTATACAGAGTAGATCACATAGGCGTAACGGTTAAAAGTAATATTTTATTTATAATGGATTAACCTATACCTTATATTTTGATATAATTCCTTTTCATATTCAAACACTTTTCTGTTATAAGTTATATAATTATTGCCAGAGTTGCTGTGATGCTTTAAAATAAATCTGTTTCTTTAAACAAGAGTTATCTGAAATGTTTTTAATTATCATAAGGCACAAAAACTCTTTATTATTTCTATTATAAAAAATGCTATTTCCCAATTAAAGCCAACCAGTAAAAATGCTATTAAAAAATTAACGGACCAAAAACCCTATTTATGCATTAAAGCTAAAATTAACAAAAATGTGATGGTGCTTCTCTAATTTACCATGGATTTTTTGGCAATTCTAAAATTAAAAAAAGCATATTTATTAAGGGGGCTAAGGTCAAATCGTACAAAAAAGCCATGTTTTCGTGATTTTTTTTTTGACGACACAGTTAAAATTTATTTACTCAACCAATGGTACATTAAAGTATGACATTCGAAGAATGTTTCATCAAATTTTACAAAAAAATATTAAAAAATACGGCAATGGCAGCAATTGTTCGTACGTGTCTCGAAAAAAGTTGAATTGCGGTGCCCCTCATAACTTGGTGCTGGATCATCCGAAATCAAAAAATCAAAGTTCATTCGTTAGATAATAGTTTTCCCCAGGTAACGCTGTCGAGTTTTTTGTTTCCAATTTTTTTCATTTTTTCGAACACTTTGAAGTGAAAAACACAATTTTGTGGGAAAAAATCGGCTAATTTGTTATTGCAAAATCAAAATTATAAAAAAAAACTCGACAGCGTTACCTCGTAAATGATGTACAGAAATAGTGTTTAAAATTTCAAAAGGATCGGTGCAGTAGTTTTGGAGTTATCAGGGGCACCGACTTTGAAAATGTGAGTTGTGAATTGAATACCTTACCCCCCTTAAACCAATGCGCTTAAAAAAACTCGACAGCGTTACCTCGTAAATGATGTACAGAAATAGTGTTTAAAATTTCAAAAGGATCGGTGCAGTAGTTTTGGAGTGGCACCGACTTTGAAAACGTGAGTTGAAATTAAATACCTTAGCCCCCCTTAACTGTTTCTCCAGCTACACCAATTATAAAAGCCATATCGGGTAATTTTCGTTTGTTTAAATTTTTAAAAACTTTACACAACTCTAACAACAATTCCACAGCTATCATAGTTTAACGCGGAAATTAATATTTTGGAAAAAATAATAGAAAATCAAAAATATTGTAAAAACTACTCGACTTTGGTATTTGGCAACCTTAGGGAAATGTATAAGTATTAAATGGCCTACAGCAATGATCAAAGAAAATACAGGAGTCTTATTCGAAATCGCAGTTTTTTTTCAAGTTTACCATTGTATTTCTGACACCTTGTATATTAAAAATATATTTTAATAATAAAACATACACCTATAAGCTACTTAGCTTATTGTTTGCCTTCGCTTCAATATTTGGTCATGAAATTTTAAAGACTTTGTTGCAAAAACCAGGTAAGTCACATTAAAGAAAATTGTGAAAAAAAGAAACTATTTTATATTTTATTTTTAAAATATGGAATATAAATCATTTTATGTTAGGGTATAGAAATTAATTTAAAACGTGATTAATATGAAATTACAAAAAAATATTAATCCAAACTTTTTTTTTTGAAAATTTGGACTTACCTGGTTTTGTCCCGAACATTAAATTTTTATCATGGGCGCCAGTAGGATGCCTTTTACTTAACTTGAAATACCTTGGGTGACTAGAAAATTTGAAGAGTAAAAAAGTCCTCACCTAACAAAATATGTTTTGTCTAATTCAAACAACAGGACACCCCTTCCATAAAAAAATCAGGGGTGTGCAAAACATTTCAAACAGCAAGGAATTACGCCTTGTTATCCAAAAAACGTACTTTTCAAACATATTTAATAGCCAAGGAGATGCAAGTGCACCCTCTTGCACCCCTCCCCGGCGCCAATGACGTCACTTGCCGCGAGAACCAGACGATTGGATCCAGACAAGTCCCAAGTATAGAAAATGACCTCGGTGCAAAAAGCAGGTATGTTTTGGATTTGTCTGATTTATGCTACCAATTTTTGACGAGATAAGTAAACTGCAATGCTTTTTACATAGAAAGCTTTGTATTTAACATGAAAATTTATATTATTTGGAAAATTTCTCTATTTGTTGCATTAGTTACGTCCAATACTGTATATATCTCTGTTATAAAATACAGAGTGTTTTCTTTTGGAATACAGAGTGTGTAATAAGGTGAAGTTGTAAATAATAGGGATAATAGAGTATGCAAAAATAATGTTAGTATTTCATATATGCAAAAAATCTATCGGGCTTCGTTAGGCAGTTATTAACCCTTAGAATAAAAAAGCTTATTTCAGTAATAATTTTCGAACTACTTACCTTATGCTAATGCTTCTTTCTATAGGGAAACGGCTGTTCAGTAAGTATTTAATTGTTAAACTTAATATTTCTTCTTAGTCATATTAAAAAAGGTTAACTAAATTTTGTGCCTCATATATTAATATATGATGATTACTTAACTTTTAAAAATATTTTGGTGTGTCATACTATGCAAAATAAGTTGATATAAAATATTACTTTTTATAACCTAACTTTGGCCGATTAATACAAAAAGTATTATTTTACCCTATTTTTTTTTTTTGAAGTAAATAGAGCCACTTGTTTTAATCCCTTGGGTCCTAACTAGATTGTATTTTTTTATATAATAATAAATATTGAATATATATATTTTTTATATGTATTAAAACAGAAAAACCTTTAGGCATTGTTTTAATGTTTTTGTATTATGGTCTTAAATTATACATTAATAGCTGCTAAATTAATTTATTTAAAGGTATTTAAAAAGCTACCTTTTTAATATACCAATAAATTATTTCAGTATTTTAAGTACTTCTTTCGTTATGTACTAAATATTTATAATGTGTAAATTAAAAATTTCATTATATTAATTAAATTTTAAATATACTGTTTTTGTTATCCTGGTTGTGTTTTACAAAACAATATTTTAACTGCAAAAGTTTACACGAAATACAACATATTTATTTATTTTTGTTATTATTTCACGTGAGCATACCCTACATGCATGTTATTATTATTTAACCTGTTTATTTATACTGAAAAAATATTTTTATTATATCATTAAATTGCTTTTCTTTAAGAAATACTGTTTTACAATTAAGGAAATAGGTATACTTCCTAAATTGTAATGTGATGCTCGCATACTGAAATGCTACATTTTACATACAGTAAAATTTTATTATTTAGGGTAGCTTGGTGTAAAAAGGTAATATTAACTTTTTTTTTAATATTAAAAGCATAAAATATAAATCTAAATTTAATCAATATTGTATTTTGTCACGTCTTTCAATTTCCTTTATGTTTCCTATTTTTGTTACGGATAACTAAGCTTGCTAGTGATTTTTATCTTTAAGCTCATATTTTTCTAATTACTCAAATATAATAAATAACCTTATTATAACGAAAGACTTTTTATTATTTTAAACGATTTATTTATTAAAATCTGCTTTTACAATTTTTTTATATGGGCCATAAAATATTATTAAAAAATTAAATAGGTGTGATGACCACATTCAAAAATTACTGTTATTTTGTATTTATCATACAAAGTTACATTTATGGGATATAAAAAACTGGTTTATTTTAACGATGTAATTAAAAGTGATATTAAATTTTTAAAGCATAAATCTAAATTTAAAATCCCGTCATAAATCCGAAAACACCAATCATAGCGAACGACGTCAAGAGTATACAGCGTGTTTTCGGAAGTTTTTAACGGTTTTATGGACTTTACTCTTAATACTATTAAAGTTTTAAAAGACTGCAAATTTTCAGTTTTCTTTTTATAGTACAGATTCAGTGTCAAAGCAAAAGAAAAATTAAAACAATGTACAGATCGCATTTTTCAAAGTAATCTTTTAAATTGTTACATATAATGTTTTTACTATATATATAGTAAATATATATATAGACTAGAAAATTTCACCATCATAAGTTGTACTGTTTGGGTACTACTGCCATTTTCTGGTAAAAAATCGGGCTTTTTCGTTACAACGATACTAAAATGTTTATTAGCAATGCGTTGTTATTTTAAAGATATTTTGAAAATTAAAGAAATACAAGATTTAGGTCGATATAATGTCTTATTTGTCGGATTTTTAAATACCTCTGAACTAAACTTATAGTATGAGCGTATGTAATAATATACGGCTGCTCGCTATGTGTTTTCACTAAACATGTTTTTTCTGTTGCATTTTTAATTTTATAAAGTTAAATGCAAAATGTTTTCAATGCTAAATAGGTTAAAGTTTTAAATTTATTAAACAGGTATTATAAAAATCTATAACTAATTTTAAATATATGTTTTTGTATAATATAGTGGAATTTTTACAGGAGTAAATTTATAAACAAAGGAAAAATATCTTAGTGCTTGGGTGGGTCTTGTTAACAGGCTGTTTATATTTAAAACTTAAAATGATGTTTATAATTTTTGACTACGGTACGTTTTACGGGGGTGGTATTAAACAACGCAAAAAGAAAGAAAAGTGGCAGGGGAAGCCCGAGGTTAGCGCTAGCCGACCTTGTTTTAAGTGTATTTTTTTACAATCGTAGATAAATTTTAAATCTATTGTTTAATAATGAAATTTATTTTCACTTTTTTAAAACAGTGTTTTTAGAAGGACGATTACAGTAACAAAACTAAATAGATCTAAAGTATATAACATTATTAATAAATATATATATTTTTTATGTTCTGAATAAATAGGTAAAAACGCACAAATAAATTAAAAGATAAGCACATTCTCTCTTAAATAAAAAAAGAAATATAGGATTTTTAGATCTCGTATTCAAAATAATAGGTAAAAATAAAAACTTATCAATTAAAAATCCCAGATTGTTAATCAATTATACAAACTAGAAATAGTAAATGAAGCAGCAAATAATATGTTCTTACGTTTTCCCTTTAAGTAGGCTTTAATTTTGTCATGGAAATACTATAAAACCTAATATGCTCTTTTAGTTGCAAATATTAAAAGACTCAATTAAAATTGGTGTGTCATATATGGAAGAGTACTTAAATTTAAAATAATGGTTCGTCATACTGTGCTAAATAGCTTAATCAATTATTCGATAGCCTTTTACACAAAATATTTATCAAATTTCCAAAATGCACTTATAATGATAAGTCTCCTTAATTTAATTAATCACTTTTAACCATTTACACAAATTAAATGTATTTTAATTTATATAAGTACGGAAGGCCAATACAATTTATTTTAAGTTAACGACAAATGATAAAATACATCACAAATATTAAACCTACTAGTTTTTGCAATAAAATAAAAGGCGTAGTAGTAATGTTTGTATGTAAAATAAAAACACTTAATCACAATATTTTACACCACTTTAAAACATGTCCTCAAAGTTTATATTTATTATTTATTGTAGCTTAGCAAGAGTACATTTTATACAAATTTTCATAAAATTTAAAAAGTTTTTATTTTTAAATGCCTATAGATTTCAAAAACGTTTATTTATCTTTGTGTGTTTTTGTGTTATTTTCACTACTTGTGTGTGTAATTTGCTTGGAATATTTTAGAAAGAAAATTTTTAAACAATTATATTATGTAATACAAAAATAATACTCCTGAACTTTTCATATTAAATGTTAAGTTAATGTCATCCAACCACACACAAAGACAAAGATTATTAACTGGCGACCAACCATTCAGTTATCAACATTGCACAGCATTGCCTAAGTTCCTTATCTTAAAGAAAAGGTAGTCCAGTGCTCTTGCCAATTTCTTCTTGGATATATCAATAAGACTTGGTATAAATAAATGGTATAAAAAATTAATTTGCTTGCTTTTTTTTCATATTTTACTCACTTCCGGATAAGCCGAAAATTGCATCGATTTCAATTTTAAATGAACTGTATATTTTACCAATTTTAGATTTCCGAGACAATTTTAAATTAACTTTTAATATTTTTAAAAGTTATACGCTTTCTTATTTTTTTAGAGTTAAGTTTAAACGACAACCCTTTTAAACAAGCACTTTTTAAAAAAACATCTTTTTGGCGAATTTAATGATATCATTTTATTTGTGATTAGATTAAAAATAAGACCATAATTAAAAAAATACTGATAATAAACCCAAAAACACAAAATACTTACAAATAGTGCGAACGGAAGTGCCGCCATTGTGCCAAAAACCGTTTGGGCCTGTATCTCCGTAATCGTGCACTTGAGGCCCATCATTATGGAGATTTTTGTTATAGACAATTAAATACTCTACCCTTTTTAATACATTTTTTTTTCGTATCACTTATCGTTCACGATTTATAAGATTATTACTGTTGGTTTTACTTTTCTACCGATATCTCTTCAAATAATAATCGTTTAAATAATGATTTACTCATAATAAGCCAAACTTTTAAATTGATAAATTTTCTACAACTTTTAATTTGATTTTTTTCCTAAAATTAACATTTTTGGAGTAACGACTATGTTGTACTAATGTTGTACTATCGAGTACAAGGTTAATAAGAACGAAGTATGCATAGCACCCAGCTGGCGTTAACCGCCCAGACACAGGATTTTTGAAAGTAACGCGTTATAGCTTTAAAAATAATAATTTTAGAAAAAAAAATTCAAATTAGAGTTGAAAAAAATTTATTGATTTAAAAGTTATTAGCAATTTATTGTTTGAACAATTATTAGAAGAGATATCGGTAAAAAGTCAATAGACTGTGTAATACGAAAAAAAAATTAAACAAAAAAGAAGGTACATTTAATTATTTATGATAAGGGTCCTACAAGTGCACGTTTACGGGGATACAGGCCCAAACGTTTTTCGCAAAATGACGGCACTTCCGTTTGCCTCATTTGTAAGCATTTTGTATTTTTACGTTAATTACGTCAGACCCTTAGTCATACCGCACCAATTTGTAAAAAAAAATAACTCCTGCCAAATTATATAATCCTTTATTTACTGTATTAAATTATTACATTACACTTACCTTAAAGTACCAGTATGCCCTACTTTCAAACTACGTAAGATCAAATAAATGACGCAAATGCGAGGTTAAACTGTAATTTACTTTTAGAGAGATTGCAATCATTGGGGCAAAACAATTTTATGTAAGAAGCTTCAAGATAAAGATATTGTGTACAGAATCAATTCAACTTTTATGTGAAATGAAATACCTAGTGCCTACGTTATTTGAAGTTGAAATTTTTTACGTCGTATAAGTTTGTACCTATAGTGCTTAATTAAAAATAATTAAATCGGGCTTTGAACTATATCTTCAATTTTGTTTTTGTTTTGGTATATTGTTACGACTACAAATTTTAATATTTAAATAAATCCCAAACATATTTTTAAAAGAAATTTAATGCCCTTTATTAATTTTAACCTTAATTGTTATAGTCTAAAAGCCAGTGGTTGGCAGATCCTCAGTATTTTACCAAAGCTCTCAATAATTCTTCTAAACCTACCATACATAAGATGGGGCTCACTTAGCCGAGCGAAGGTAGCTATGACGTTACTCAGGTAAGACATGTAAGGCAGTATTTTACCAAAGCTGCCGTTTGGACACATTAAAGAGTATATTTAATGAGAAAAAAAAATTGGCAGACGAATTAGCTGGCTGTAATTTCGTAGCAGATTGCCGAACCTGGTCAAATTTAGGCACCTGTCCTACCTGAGTAAAGTCATGGCTACCTTCTCTCAGCTTAGTAAGGCTCCATCTCATGTTAGGTAGGTATATGAGAGTCATTGAGCAAAATATAAGCTTTGATAAAATACTGAGGGTCTGTCAACAACTGGCTTTTAGACTATTACAACAGTCACAATGTTGTTTTTTAAAATATGTTATAGGTATTTTGGGTGGTCTTTTAGTTTACGTTGCTAAGGCCAATAAACAAGGCTAAAACAGAAGAACGACAACAAAATTCATTTATTTAAAAGTTATTTGAAGGTCCGAATCCGAAAATATTTTTTTCTATTGGTTACGGTTTCTAGGAAAAATTAAGGTAAACGTTAAAACATTATTTAAAAAATATTTTTTACAATTTAGTGATTTTTTAAAAATAAAAGGGTTAAAAAATCACTTTATATCATACAGGAATATTTAAAATTACGAAAATAATATTTTGGCAAACAAATATTGGTTATAAATGGTTTTATCCACTTATTTAAACGTAATAAGAGTTTGAACTTTGTGTTAAATATATTTATTTATTTTAGGTTACCTTTTACATGTATTTTAACCTAACTTAGTATAGTTAATAGAGAGTTAACTAAATTATTTATATAAAAAAACATTTATTTTAGTAACACTTAATATGCATTTTGGTTTTGGTTTATTAGTATTTTGATGTGTATATTTTCAAGTGCTTTTAAAATTAACACACCTTTTAGAATTGTATCTGCATAAAAATTGTTTAAACTTTAAAGCAATACTTGCCTTATACCTTAACTGCCCTAACCAAATAGCATAAGAATAATAAAAGGGAAAAAAAGCATTAATGTAAAAATGTGTTTATTATTATAATTATAAATATTAGTATTACATATTTGTATTCTTTAAATCCAGAATTAAGTCTGTAATTAAAAATAATTCGACGATGCAAAAGCTTCATTTATAATTAAATTACTATATTCAAATATAAAGTAAAGACCTAAAAACTCCCAATAAAATGTTTCAGTTTTTTTTAGTATATTTTCTAACTTTAAAAGGATTTTTATCAAAAATAATAGCCAAAAATAATCCTAAAATTTAAAGTTTTAATATTGTGATATATTTATTTGCGTTTAATAGAAGAGTTTAAATAAATCTTAAACTTTTCATTGTTTTTTAATTTTTAGTAAAAATATTTATTTAAAAATAACTTTCAATTTACCTTTTGTAATCTAACAATGAAAACAAAGAACTTTCTTATTAGAAACGAAAAACAAAGAAACAATTTCTTTTTTAAATTACTGTTATCTTCAACAGCCAATATACAATTACGTACTAATCCCGTATTGATATTTTTGTGTTGCCAAATAAATATTTACTTTGTATTTTAGATCAAAGACCAAAAATGCAAAAAGGCACGGGTTTGTCCGCTAAATTTTTATTTTAATTAAAAGTTATGTACACTGGATGGGGTTAACAAGAGATCAAATAGATTACTAAAATTGTAAGTAAGATTCATATAAATTAATCAATAAAATAGGCTAATTGCTATGAGTATGGCTATTGCAAAACTGGCACAGCGAAAATATATAAGTGCTACTTTTGGTCATGCTTATGTTGTTATAGAGTTTTGGCCATAGCAGTTATTGATTTTCCTAATAATATGGTAGATTATTAACACGTATACCATTCAGTTATTATTTGACAGGTTGGCGCCTTTTCGTTATTCGTGCAGGGTATTGCGGAAACTAAAGAGAAAAACAAATTTATTGCACATTCTCAATTTAGATTTTTGAAATAAATTTAGGTATGCAAGTAAGTGATGACTAACTTAATTCGTTTTGAAATACAAAGGTTTTTTTTGTTTTTTAAATTTTCCTAATTTGGCTTGGCACTTTTAACTTTATTGGTATTAGCGATAAAAAGAAATGTGAAGTTTTAGGCATTTTTAAAACAAATTCAGTGGCGTACCTATATATTTTTTATTGACTGTTATTTCAAGTCATAACAAAAAGCTGTTTTTTTTTAATGAAACACCTGTATATTGTATTACCAATAAAAAAATAAGTCAAGCATCTTTAGAAACACTTTTTTTGCATTTGATAAGTCTATCTCTACTAGTTCCGGAAATATGGCCATCCAAATCAAAATCTACGTAATAATAAGTATCTGTAATCTTCCATGTGGATCGTAACGCTTTCCCCATGCCGCGCGCGCCTGATGCCAGTTTGTTCTCCGAATTATACAGGTGCCATTTAAAAAGTGTTTTGCATAAGTTACCCAATTTTCTAATGGGTGGCTTGGATAAGTGTAAGTAAAATTAAAATGTCTATGCGGTATTGCTCAGTAAACAATTGTATTTCAGCGCGAGGTCGTGGTTTAGGCTTTTCTGGTTATTATTATAAAATACACATATAAAATAATAATATTCATTTTACAATAATTCCCTATGATTAAATAATGCACTTAACTGTTTTATTTTGGGGTTCCGTCAAAATTTGTTTGCTGTTCAGAAGGGTTCCTTCACCAAAAAGTTTAAATACCGCTGCTTAAAAGTATGGTAAAAAAATAAGTCTACGCATTTCACCTAGCTACTGAAATGCTTGCCTCGTGTTGCTAGGCGCTCCAAGGCTTGCTCTCAAAATTATACACGGGGCCATAGGGTGTCGCGGATAACGTTATAGTAGGTAAATTTAAACTCTCTGTGAGGTATTGCTCTGTGGACAATTGTTTTTTAATTCGTAGTCGTGGTTTATCTTTTTTAGGTTTCCAAAAGATAAGACTAGGTAAGTTTTATTTTAGGTTTTGTGATAAAATTTTTTTACTTAATATAATAAATTTATATAGTAGGGGAGCCCAAGAGGGGATTTCGGGATTAACTACAGCGCGGCAGATTAATATACCGGAAGATACCTTGTACCCGGTTAAGTACCTCCACCAAATATGAGCCACGTATACAGGGCCGATCATAAAAAATAAAAATATATCCATCAGAAATTGTCAAGCGTGTCAGATTAAAATAGGGTAATTCACATGCTACACAGTGTATATTTCACTAATCTGACAATTGAAGAGTGACGTAAAAGAAACAGAGGGCTACAAAGAGAACGTCGGTTTAACATTTTTGAGCGAGACTATTTTTTTATTTTGAAGAAAATAATTCACGGATGACGAAAAATATACAATCCGATACGACCCGAAGGATTTCCACAAGTCGAAATATTATTAGTATTTTTTGAGATATTTAAAAAGTCAATAGCCACTTCTCCCACCGATAAAAAGTTATACATTATATTACATTTTTTTCTTCTTATCACCTAAGCTTTGCAACCCAATAGGTCTCTATGACGCTTAAGTAAATCCCCATTTAGCATCTTGGGCTCCCCTACTATATACAGCGTGTCTCCATAAGTTCGCACCATATGGAAAACTTTTTTATTATTAATCTTACGAAAAAAGTTATTGTTTATAAAAAGTTCTGCATGTTGTAAAACCTAAAATGCAATCCTTAGATATTAATTTTTGCTTGTATACGGGGTATGTCAAAAGTTATAAATTTTGCTTAACAGGAAAGTACCATTATTTTTTATAATATCAAACATTTTTGAAAAGAAAAGCGGTTTAGGATTAAAAATAACATTTAAATATGCAAACTTGTTCATTTTCAAGAATAAAGTTTTTACATTAAATTTTTATGCGTTAAGAGTAAAAATTTAAGTTTGTATATTAGTGCATACTTATTTTAAAATGTAATATGTAAGCAAGCTTAAGAACTCTCAAAACAGCAAAAGTCACAGAAACGCTTATTATCGCAGAAAACAATGTTAAAGAAAGATTTTTTCTTTTAAATAAACAAATTTGCATATTTAAAAAGTATGTTTAATCCTAACATTTTTCCTATAAATACTCAATATTATAAAAAATAAGGGTATTTTCCTCCTGAGTAAAATTCATATTTTTTAACATACCTCGTATACCACTGCAAAAAAGCATTTTAGGTTTTAGGCCATTCAAAATTTTTAATAAAGAATAACTTTCTTTCCTAAAATTAATAATAAAATAGTTTTCCATATGATGTGAACTTAAATTAAAAAAATAATTAAAATATGTTTTTTAATAGGAGTATATTTAATCTCTTTATACACAAACATTTAATGCATTTTAAAAAATAGTAACTTAAAAAATATATTTTTAACTACTGCTGAATGTGCCACTTTTTTGCACGTGTTAGGAACGTTATGTTTTTAATGTTTGTTGTATTGTTTTGAGTAAATTTTGTATCGTAATGTCCTTATAAAGGTCTTAAAATATTATTATATGTAGATAGAAGTTAGCTAAATTGTTTCAAAATTTAGTGACTACTATTTAAATTTAAAAAATATATGTTTTATTTCCACATGTTGTAAAATTTTAAAAAAGGTAATACCTTATATTTTAAATTTAAATTCATTATAAAGACCACAAGGAAAAAAACAATGAATGTCCAAAAATAAGAAATGTTCAGGAGAGTGCCTTCTAAAATTTAATATTAAATTGTTTTGCATAGTTTGCGAAATTTTTTCAGGCTTTTAAGCAAAAATATCATTTTATAAATGAATGGACTTATCGTTCTTCCGGCGTGGTCTTTCCATGGTGTTACAATGTAGAAAAAGAAAACTATGCATAGGTAACAAAAATTATTATATTTAATTTTACCAGTTCAAAAATATGCTTTATTTTATTAATAGTACATAAATTAAATAAATACTCGTCCAACATTTCTGGTAAATATTTTTTATTTATAAAATAATTAAATACCATATTACTATTTTTTAAAAACGCTGCTATATAAATATTCGAAACGCAGAAACAAACTACTTCTTTAAATCCCCGTAACATTGAAAGGTCACGATATGCTGCACGCGCGGTCGGAACGCTTTTAATCTCCGAATATCAAGAGTTCCGACAGAATTGAAATAACTTATATATTGTATATTTATTAAACTGTGTCCAAATCTAAAAAAAAGTAGGTATAATTTTCATAAAACATATCTAACGCACTTAGCTAAGTGCTTAAAGATAGTTGTATTATGCTGAACTTTTAAAACCATTAAACAAACACATAATCAAATGAGGTATATTCTTAAAACTCTTTAAACTTTATTTTAAGTGGTGATTAAATACACAGGGTGTTTCATTACAAAAAAACTTTATCTTAAAAGTTTAAAAAAGTCATTGGAAAAAAGGTACGCCACTGAATTCTACGTAAAAATCCCTAAAACTTTGCAACTTACATCAATACCAAAAAGTTTTTAGTATCTGGCTAAAGTTACAAAATTTGATAAACCCTTTGTCTATACAAAACAAATAAAGTTAGAAATGACTTATTTCCACCCCTAAGTTTGCTTAGAAAATTAAAACAAAGAATATGCAAATGTTCTATCTCTTTTTGTTTTAGTTTAAGAACCTAATTATTTAATTAAGAACGAATCTTTTATTATTATTTTTTATACAGATTACCTTAACCTGCATTTCAAATGGTATTTTTTTTGGAAAATCAAAACTTTAAATTGCCTACTCCCATAGTAACGATACGAAGCCCACAAAGCTGCGATTAAAAGAGAGATACAGGAGATTTCGTGCAGATAATTATAACGTCGGTGGTTTCTTTACTAAAACTCTTAACTAAACTCTAGAGTAAGCCTTACGTTGATACACTCTAGCTCTCCTGCCCTGCATTTTATTTATTATTTATATTAAAATATTTTTTGGACACCATTTTATTATCCCCTAATTACGCAAGTTATCGCCAGTACCGTTGTAAACGTTGCCAAATTACATTATTATCAGCAAGCTATATTTAATAGGAATTTGGCCATAGGCGGATAGTTTTTAAACGGGTAAAAACCTTTAGACATACAAATTAAGTAATATTTTTTAAACATTTTTTTACCATCATTATAAACATATTAGAATGTAGGCAGTATGTAAAATATGTATTCTAAGATTTTTTAAAATACTTGAAAAAAAATCAATAAAATTAAGATTTTTAGCAAATTTCAGAGCCATAGAGAAACCTGAAGATAAAAAGTTAAAGAGTTTAGATTTTACCACGAGTTTTTGTACATACATCCAGAGGAACATTTTGAAGACTGTCCGAAAACATAGTATAGTATAGTATCACCAGCGCTATCGTTTTGTGAATACTATTTATTATTACAGGGTGTTTTATTTAGTCATGATATGCCAGAGTTAGGTGTTTTCAAGTGAAACGCAAAACTGTGTTTTTTTTTAATTTAGAATTTACAGTGCATTCAAAAAATATTTTTAAAAAAGTAAAATGCATCTCTATGCAAAAGTTCTTCGGAAAAACTTTAAATTTTTTATACTTTAAATACTAGTAATAAACTTAATTAACCTACTCCTGATATAAATGGGGTAGACTTTGTAATTGTTCTTTTGGAAATAGAGACTACTCGAGTATAGGTATAGGTTTTGTAAATTTGCATCCCCGAAAGCCCAACGATGGGCGGAGAGAAGAAAGTTATTTAGTAAATAAAGGTTCAATAATAAAACGAACAGCTCTTCTTTGAATGGAAGCATAAATGCCGAGGGTTGTGGGGAGTCTATCCCCAGACAAGAGAACAAT
Organism: Listronotus bonariensis; assembly: GCA_014170235.1. Taxonomy (NCBI): domain Eukaryota; kingdom Metazoa; phylum Arthropoda; class Insecta; order Coleoptera; family Curculionidae; genus Listronotus; species Listronotus bonariensis. The sequence continues at coordinate 121,031 of JACEGR010000765.1, forward strand.
ATTCCAGGGTCGAATTCGGAATACATACAAAATGTATAATTTGGAAGGGGAAAAATACTTTTTGGGTCGAAAGAAAAATCCAAGTTTTTTGAAGCATCCGTGGGTATAGATACAAATTTGTTTATGCCAATTAAGGTTATTCTCAAATGTGACGCGTATAAGATTAAATGTGTCCTTGCTCTGCAAAACCTGGCTACTTATAGGTAAAGGATTAGTGTTTGATGACTTTTTCGCGACAAAAAACATGATTTTGTTTTAAATGCTTTTAACTGATTAATAGTAGTATTGTATAAAATTAAGTTAATTATGAAATAAGTTTGGATTTCACCTAAAGATTTAATAGAGTACTTGTTTTTTGTTTATAAATATCCCTCATAAATAAAATATTTATATACAGTGTGTCCATGGATGAATTAAGTACCTGTAAATTTTTTTATATTTAATATTTTGAAACGTTGAAACCTTTTACTTTAGTTTTAAATAGCAAAAATATTACTTTGAAAAATAACAAAAAATCTAGTTTCAAATAAATATATATAATTTTTTTAATTTTAACACCTCGTAGTTCAAAAACTAAGACGTTTAGGACATATTTTTATATGAAGTTTTTTTCTTATTTTTTGTTGTAGAATCGTTTGGTTAAGTTTGTCGGTTGAGTTACTGGATACCCTGTATGTATGTAGTTAATTTGATTAAAACTGCTGAAAACTTTGATGTTTATTGGTGCCTTAACGGTGAGGTTTATCGACTTTAATAAAGAGTACCTTATTTTTAAGTTTTTGATTGTCTATAAAATGGCGTCCCCAGCTTTGCCATATCTGTCAAAATAAAAAGTTATGATGTAAATAACTTTTAAGTTTTAGGTAAAGTGCCCTCTGGCGGTATTTAAAACAAGTACTTTTGTCTTTAAATTTTAGAATCTGCAAAGCTCGATTTGTGTACCAAATATCAACTGGATTGGGTAAATAAATGCAATATGGCGAAAAAACCAAAATAAAAATTGAACTTTGACGGCTTGTAACTCGAAAACGAATGACATTTTGAAAAAAAAATATATGAAGCGGTATCCTTATTTTGTTAAGTAGAATCACCCCCTTAAGTTTCGTGATCGGTTTTGAATCACCCTGTATATCATTATCATTTTTCAGTCTTCGGGGATAAAAAGTTCATTAAAATGGATTAGAAAAATCTTCATTTTAAGGAAGATTAAAGTTCCTTTTAGAGCAAACATATATCCTTATATTTTCCTTCGAAATTGACAGCAGTTTTATTGCTCCAACTCCTTTTAAATCTGATAGGTCAAATGTTTCTATCAAAAAATGTTCATACCTTTATCGCAACTAATGGTACAATATTTTTAACCACCAAAAATACTTGTAGTATCCGCATTTAGCTAATATAGTCGCCTTGCTGTGATACACTTGAGACCTCCTGATTTGCATTTAATTTATAGTTTATGATGAATTGTTTTTATACACCATTCTAATATCATGTCACATAAAAATTAAGTAATTTTTTTAAACATGTTTTTAACATAATATTAACCATATTATGCTTTAAGAATTGTGTAAAACATGAATTCTTAGATTTTTAATTCACTCGAAATAGATCAATTAAATTAAGATATTTAGCAAATTTCAGAGCCAATAAGGAACCTGAAGATAAAAAGTAAAAAGTTCAGATTTTAACACGAGTTTTCGTACATCCAGAAGCACATTTTAAAGACTGTTCGAAAACGATGGAAAAAAAATGTTTTTCGTGTCACCCTACTATACAACCTTATTTTTAAACTTTCTTTACAAAGCGCCTAAGTCATAAGATATTTAACTATAATATTACTTTTCAAAAATACTATATTTTATTGAAAACATTATTTTACTTAAAGGATCTAGTAACTCTACCGACAAACTTTAAGTGTGATTCTACAATGAAAAATAAGAAAAAATCTTCATATGTACATATGTTCCAGACGTCTTGGTTTTTGAACTATGGGGTGTTCAATAGAATATGTTTTTTATTATTATTTTTTATACCAATTCAGATATTTGAAATAATTTAGGGGACCTCCTATACATTAAAAGACAATATTTGGCATAAAAAAATTGTCACCATCAGAGGTTTAAGGACAATATTTTTAAGAAAAAAGTACCCCACTGCATTTTCCTAAAATAAAAATATTTTTTTAAAATTTCCATTTAGTTTTGACCAAAATTGATTTAACTACAATTAAAGTAACAAAGTCAGAGTCTCAAATTTGTCAAATATATTAAAAGGTGACATGTTTCGCCGTCTCCTCTTTATTTCTTCACATAAACTAGGCCTGTGCTACCGGGGCAACCTTATAAGGCTATGTCTACCTTACCGCTCTACCGTACCCTATACATTTTGTATTAACTACTCAACCTCATTCTTCTTCTTTGATTTTAGCTGATTTGTATTGATTATTTATTTTATTGTTCTGTCAATGTAACTGTTGTTTTTAAATAGTTAGGTGAGTTTTGTTATTTTATTGTATTTATTTCTCTGTGTAACGGGTTTTATACATTATTTTAGGTCTGATGATGCCGGAGACGGCGAAACATGTCACCTTTTAATATATTTGACAAATTTGAGACTCTGACTTTGTTACTTTAATTGTAGTTAAATCTATGTGGAGTCTCTTTGAGAAAATGGACAGATTCTTAAGTACAAAATTGATTTATTGACTTTTTTAAATTCAATGTACGGTTTTCGCGTAAATACCTAAATAAAAACCATTTCTAGACATGGTCAAATTCCTGCCTAATTAAAAAATAAATAAGAAATGTGATTTTTAACTGTAGAATTTAATATTAGCGATACATAATCAAAAAAAGTCAAGAAATTAAATTTATTCTAAACTAAATAAGACTTTTAAAAATATTTTATTTTAAGAAATGCAGTGGGTACCATTTTACGCCACTGGTGACATTTTTTCTTTCTTGTATGCCAAAAAATGGTTTCTGATGCACGAGGCGTGCGCCAAATTATTTAAAAATACCTGATCATTTTTCTTACTATTCACATTTTTCGGCGTAAAACAATAACAAACTATAAAATGAATTACGTGTCAACTTTCCTTAAAAGTAGTTTAAACGACTAAAACATGTTAGCTTTTGTTAAAGCAAATGGAGCAAAAATATATCTACAAATCCTTTACTCATCCTATGGTCAATTTTTGAACCGAAATGGAGTAGACTCTGTAACTAGACTAATCAAGTTCAGTCACCGTCCTGATTGAACTGGTGTAGGTTTTGTAAATTAGCTTTGGGGATCGCTCTTTTATAGGTACTTCCACGTGTACTGCCTCAAGAAATTTTCCAGTGTAGTCCCTTTCCTTGCAACCCCCAACAGAGAAACTAGTGGTACCGCACGTATGCATTTCTATTCGGTGCAACTGGACAGGCCCCGAACTTCCGACGTTGTTGGTTCTTTAATCCCTAGAGTTTTTGGAATGTGGAACCTGCTGTCCGCAAAGGTCTTTCCTGCTCCTCTAAATCTTTAAGTTTTTAAGGCGTTTTTAGCCTCGTGAATTGTACAAAAATAAAAAATAAAATGTCAGTTACAACATTAGTCTATCCGACATAATTATTGGTGTATTGTTAAAATTATTTACATAACTATAGCTACATCCTTTTTCAGTTTTGTATTATTTATACTTTTGACCGTAAATAGAGCCAAAATATTGCAAAATCTAAAAACGTAATTTTACTTTAATACAATCTTCTTACATAAAGTGTTTTCTTTCTTTTTCCTGTTTTTATTTGTTATTGTTGAAAAGCAATAGGTATTACTAGTATTACGTTCAGAAGATATTTGTTTTCAAGATTTAAAAATGTTTAGTAAAACTGTTGATTTTTGTGCTAAAATAAATATGAATATGTTTTTGCGAACCGAAGGGATTCAGATAACAAACAGTTTTTACATTTTAACATAATTATTTTTGTTAATATTATCCAATATTACTCTAATAGTTTAATAGTTATTTATGTAACAAGTGCATAAAGTAATACTTTTTTACGAATGGGAACTTTAACAGCACGAGCCGTTAGGCAAGTGCGGCAATCCCATTAGTAAAAAAAGACACTTTATGCATGTGTTACATATTTTTTTTCTACGACCGTATAAAAATTTCCCAAATTACCAGTTTATACATGTTTTATTTATTTAAACTTAATAATTTTAATTTTTGCGACACAGCCATTGTATCATAGCTTCCTTATTTGTTAAGAGACAGTTATCCTCTTCATAACTATGCCGTGATTTAATTTTAAAAAATTGTATGTACTTACTTTTTGTAGAAATAATACTAAAACAGTATAAATTCCTTTTAATTTCTCAGCCATCCAAATTTATTATTACTATTTATTTTAAATAAATTCTATTAAATTTATTTGCAAACTGTCAAATTTTAAAACTAGTGACACATGAATTAAAAGAAATAATGCCGAAATCAAAAGTAACTTGACCGTTTGGTTCAGTTGAAGTTGCGTTTACTGTTACATTCCAAAAATGATATTTAGGTTTATTGTAGTAGGCATGGAAACAAAACACTAATTTAAAGTATAAAAAGCTTTTAAACTGGTAAAAAAGTTACTATTTTTAACACTTTATGAGTGTACTAGAATGAAGTACTTTTTCTTCAAGTTAACGATTAAAATAACTGCATTTTTTTTAACGGTCGTGGAAAAAATATTTCTTTGAAATTGTGAATATATTGCTAAATATATTTTTATAAATTAAATTTATTCATTTACCATAAATTTTCATAACATACATACTGGATCAGTAAACACTACCGCAATTTTTAAATATACTGGGTGTCCCTAGACGGTGGCTCACGCCTATAACTTTATTATTTTTAAAGATATTAAAATTTAATTTAAAGCGTAGGTAAAAATGCAAAATTTCGCATATTTAGTTGTTTTCTATCACTTCCGGTTTCGACGGAAAAGACCCTAACCTTCTTATTTTAAATGGGATACCACAGAGTTGGTAGTATTCGAATACTCGGTATTCAAAATCGTATTTAGAATAAATTGGGCTGGTATTCGAATACATGTGTGTTTGGTATTAGATATTCAGCAGAATATTTGGGATTTTGTATTCTAAATACCGTTTCTACATGATAGTATTTAAATAAGTACATTTTTAAATGCTTCCTTGAGTTAATATAGTGAGCCACTGTCGATCAACTAAAAAAACTCACTTAAGACCATTAATACAATTTTGCAAATTTTAGACGATTCTGTAGATATTATAAAAAACAAAAGATAGTCAAATCTATTTTTCTGTGACTACTTGATTTAAAATTGGCCATTTTATTGCATTTGTGGCACTGTAGATTAAAAATTAAAAAAAAAAAAAAATTTTAATAGGTAATTTTACAAAGGTAATGTAAAAGTCAAACCATCAGTAAGTTTTACCAAAATGTTTTTCACATTTTTAGTCAAATTAAAGTAATTTTTAAGAAAAAGTTTTCCACATTTTTGAGGCGCGTTCAAGGGACCAGTTCACGTCTGGAAGCCTCGTTATAATTAAATTATAACAAAATAATTTCGACCGGACGCCCCTAAAAAACTAACTAAACTATGTTTAGGGATTGCAAAACCTTCTCCAAGTAAGCTTTTTTAACCTTAAATAATTATTTTATATTAAATAATTCTTTATTAGTTTATATCTTTTAAGGTATTCCTAACTTTTATTATATTATTGCAAGAGCAGAATAACTCGTTATAATATATAAAAAGTAGTGTACGACCAAAATTTTAGTTTTGGTTTCGGCCAAAATAGGTCGAAACTTTTGCCGAAACTAAAAGTGATTTCGGAAGTTGTCATACGCGACCACATAACTTTGTTTCTCGAGGCAATGCTTTCTAAATATAAAAAAATATTTATGTTTTTTTAATAAATAATTACAACAGAATATTTATATGGTGTTCTTATTTAATTACCCCAATTAATGCAGAATTACCCCAATTAATGCAGAAGCCCACCGGAAGGTTTTTAGTACATGCGCATTAAAAACTAATGTCCAGTACCGGACTTAAATCTATTTTAAATCATTAAATACTTTAAAAATCTTAAAATCACAGTATTTTATTGTGTAAAGAAAAATATGCGTTATATATTTATATGACAATTTATATTATTTTACATTTCGTTACGAATATGAATTAGGTAGTAATATAAAAATATATCATGGACACAATACGTCAATAGTGAATAAGGACAAAGATTTGCTAAATTATCTTTGAAGAAAAGGTAAACGAATTACCTGGCCCGTTAACAGAAATAATAATTTAATACCGTGAGTTAAATGTCACTTGATAAAATAAAAAAAGGAACACAAATGCGTGATCAGGAAAGTCAAAATGTGTGACTCAGACATGAAAAATAAGTTTTTATTTATGTTCTGAACTTAAATCAAAGGTAAATTTTGCTTTGGCACCCACCAATATATAGTACTTTGCAAAAAAGCGTTAGAATATTTATGATTTTATATTCCGATATTTTAAGGTTAGAATTTGGCATATAACAGATATCTGGGTCCAATACTTTTGTTTTATTTTGTGAAATGGCGTAAGTCGAGGCAAGATAAAGGAGACGCAAATGAGTCGGCCAAAAAACAATGTCGTGGTTTCGCAATATCATCAGAGCAGGAGAATGTCCGTCCAACAACTTCTAAAAATAACATAAAAAAACATTTTAAAAAATTGGCCCCTAACTTATAGTGATAAAAAACACTAAAAAAGGGGTTAATAAAGTATTATGGTAGCTAAATTAATAATATAAAATTCAGCTAGAGAAAAATTGGATATTTACATATTATTACACATTTAGAGTTCAGAACATATTACAGAGAGGTTTAAAAACAAAATTTAGAATGTTACTGCAATAAATATCGTGAACGCTTTTGTCGATATTATTATTAGAATATTTAAAAAATACTTATTACGTTCTAATTATTGAAATATGTCAGAGTAGCAAATCAGGTGATAACATTTCGTTAATTCAGTTACATTGTTAAAACTTATGTAATACATTTAGTTGATATACTTACTTATTTTACTTTCTTTTAATCAGCTCCGGATCTTTATTTTTGTAACAAGGGGCAAAACTTGCTGTATGCCGCCACGCCCGGCCATTTTAGTGAGAAATAATTTGAAGAACAAAAAAAAATTGCTTCCTTTTAAAATACCTGTGTATGTATAATAACAAATTAAAAGACGACCAAAAAAGGGTATTTTCCTCTTACAATCGCCACTTCTTAAACATTTCATGTTTCAATTTGCCGCCCCTTGAAGGTGTCACCCGTGGCAGACACCGTTTGCCCCTCACCCCTCCTAGATCCGGGATTTCTTTTAATATTTTTTTTCAAATACGGCAACAATTGACATATAGCGTATTAGACGTTTTTGATGTAACTGTATTTTTAAAATTTATTTAAATACGGTACTGACTCAACGTCCTTCAAACGGAAAAGCGGCGATAAATTCACTTGATTCTGCCCGATACTTCGTTTGGCGCCAGGCGCGTTTCCCTTCGATTTGCTTGCGCGCAAACTCATTTTTTGCCCATGAATTGTAACTTTTTTTTGCGCAGGTAACAAGCATTGGCTATCCATCGAGATTAGTGCTTAAAACGTAAATAAATAATATTCCGTATGTGTCACATAGTGAGTTTTTGTAAAACTCTTTATAAAATCCATTACTTTTGATACCAATATAAAACATGATAGCCAAGGCTTTTTTTAAGCAAACTTTATATAAAATTGCTGATATCTCCAAAACATAAAATTGTTACTTAGTTAGTTTTACCTCTATATCGACGATAAACAAATATATTTTAAAACTAAGAATGTGACTTACCTAAATCCATCGGCACTTACGGCTGATGAAATACAGTTTGACAGCTCCCATAACACGTGGTCTTTAGTCGGTTTAAGTTGTAGACTGTGCGTTAGATCTTGAAGCATTTGTCGCTTGTCGGCATGTACACAAAATTTCCATCTGAAAATTTTTATAATTTTAGCTTATATTAAAAAAATATATATTAGCAACTTTACATTATACATGCATTAGTGTTTTTATACAAGTGGATAATATTTTACAATATGTAAAAAATAAATTCGTAAAGTAAAATTTAAAAAATGCCTTTGATAAATTTTGTTTAAAAAAATTTCCATTATTTTATCAAAAACGTAGTCAATAAAGAATAAAAACCAATAACAAATACTTTGAATATTTTATATGTAATATAATTTTTGTTTAAAAAATGAATAACAAAAATAAACAAAAACATATTAGAGTAAAGGTACAAAATATATCAATATATTATTATTGTTAAACTTTGCTTTATTATTAAATTGCATATTATATATTTAACAGTTAAAATATAAACTTAAATGAAAATGTCTTTTTTGATATTTAAACACAAGAATTTTAAAATGGTTTATTATTTATAATTTACACATAAAAAAACTGAGCAAACTTGTACGTTATATGTGAAAACAGTTAAGGGGCCAAAGTTAATATCGTACAATTAGAATATTCAGTGTCTGGCGGGACATTAAACTTAGGTATGGGTCTAATTTGTTTAGTTGGTTTAGTGATAATTTTAGTTTAAACGTTTCATACCCTGTACCTTATAAATGGTTAAACATGTTTTTTAACATTTTTGTCTTCAATTACGTTTTAAAGCTTTAATTCCTTAATACTGTAAAATTTCATATATTGAAAGTTGAAGAGCTCAAAACAATACAGGGTGTAATTTAATTGATGGCTAAAAATACAGGGTATGATTTCTTAGTTTATTTTAGAAAGAAAAGTTCATATATGAACATATTTCCCAAACGTTTTACTTTTGAGACACAGGGTGTTAAATTTTTAAACAACCAAAAATTTCGAAAACCTTATTTTAGTAAAAACTGTTATACTGGATGTAAACCTTAATTAAATGAGTTTTTTTCTTTTAATTTTTGTTACATAATCGATAATTAAAAATATAAAACCTAATTTTTAAAAGAACAAGATCCCGCAATGCTTCTTTTTGGTCATAAAATCAGAATTTTTATTTGCCTAATCTAAAGAAAGCACAAATATTTTACACACATGTATACTGTCAGTGGTGGACCGTTTTTTTGTTGTAAGTATTCCTTCAATTGCCTCTTGAGACGCCACTGGACTTAATGAATGTAATTTAGTGAGTGATAAATTACCCCCTTAATGTCATCAATAATATTGCCAAATTAAAACAAAATTGGGTAAAGAATAGTTAGAGTATTTAAAAAAATTGATTTTTTTTTTGAAATTTTAACACTCTGTATCTTAAAAGTGGCTTAGGACATAGGATTATATGAACTTTTCTTCTTAAAATAAGCTAAGGAAATATACCCTGTATTTTAAGCCATCAATTCAATTACATTCTGTATACTTGCCTTATCTTAATTGAATATAAAACTTTTACAAAAGTCATTGGCGTACGTTCTTTTGTTGGAAATATTTGTTGAGGTACCAGTCGAGACGCCACTAGTTTAAATAACTTTTATCAAATATGATCTTAAAGGGTTTTTTTAATCTACAAATAATTGTTCCGAATTTTGTCAAAATCGAATAAGAGCTATTAAATATATTATTTCTAAATAAAAGCTTTGTTAGCCAACCAAACTATTTTTGCGATACATCATTTGTATTTTTACGTTAGCAATGTGCTAATTGGGTATTTACAGTGGAATATGCTAATGGCCGGTGCAGGGTGGATCTAAAAATAAAGGTATAATTACCCCTGGTGAATAGTGGACAATCGATGATCGTGCGTACTGCAAAAATAAGTATAATTTACCTTTTTATCTTTTCTGGTAAGCTTAAATTTAAAAGTTTGCTTTTAATAATACATATTTAAAGTTGAAATTAATATAAACGAAAGTATCCTAAAACCGTATTTTTTAAAAATTTCTTCCAAACTTTAGATTTTAATATTAAAATTTATTTAGTTATTATTCTAATTAAATTAAATTTACGGTTTTGGTGTACAAATAGCTACTAAAGTCCCTTAAAAGTTTTTGGTATATTAAAAAAATAAAGTTAAAAACATATTTTTTCCTAAATTAAATTAAAAAAGGTTGCCAAATATGGGGTAATACGGGTTTCAAATATCGGGGCGTCCGAAAATAAGTATAAATACAATTTTATTTTGCCGATTTTGTTTTACACGAAGAAACCCACTGCAGAATAGAAATAATAAAGTAACCATAAAACAAACAATCTTTTTGTAGGTAAACTTAATAAGAAAAGCAATATGCAATAGGGTAAATTTTAACCATCTAAACATAACTCGCAAATACAATTTTTCTCCTTCTGCGCAATCTTTGCGAGCAGTGACATCTTTAGAAAAAAATTTGGAGCATTAGGAAACCTAACCGAAAACTGTTTAAGTGATCAAAATTTGTATATTGAAACAATGGCAGTATTTTTAAAATGCGTACATGATTGCCATAAACGTAGTAAGACTCAATGTACATACTTAAAAATTAAATAAAATTAACCTACCTTTTACTATAAATACATGTTTATGGCAAAAACTCGGACGTAAAGTTTTATACCAATATTTACTTCACTAGGCTCTAAAAATTTCACAGGTTTTATTTGGTCTTAGTGCCGGTATATTAGGACTGCTATGCAGTAAATAGCAGCAGAAGTTTGACTATTAGGGCACTTCCCGAATATATGACCCTACCCGATATTAGGCGAATCTACTTTTTCTGACAAATTTCGAAAGTTGGCTATTTTGATTTTTATAGTATTTTAATATATTATAAGTTTAAATCAAGAAAAATATTGTTATTTACAGCATTACATGTAGTACAAACCATGTTTTAATTCGGACTTAATACAGGGCATTTCTAAACAAATTAAGGAGGTAATCCTTTTTCAAAATAAAGGGTAGAGCAATATTTCCGTAAAATAAAAACGGTAATTTTTCATCCTTTTTTTACCGCGATATCTCCCTAATGGTTGAATTTTGACCCCATGTTTATAAAGCAAACTACACTTTACTTTGAACAAGAAAACACCTGCTAAAATGTTTTGCATCTGTTTAGAAACACCCTGAACATTAAGATTTTTTACCGTCGTAAGGTACCTAATACCATTCTTTTGAAACTTATGTGGCTAACTTTTTTCTTAATGTGTATTAATATTTCAAATGGCATCTATCACGTGATCAAATAATCGTGATCACTTGCAAGTAAAGGAACTGAGGGAAGTGATACGGATAAATTTTTAAAAGAATACCACTAATACCACATGGTATTCACCACCAAAAAGTACGCCCTGATAATCTGATAGTTAGCAGAAAAATTGAGAAAAATAAGAAGTATTTTTAGGCTAAATTCCTATTCTTTAAAATATTTTACATAAAAAGGCAACATCTGGTAAAAGTTGATTTAAGCAGCCATTTTTAAAATATTCTGATTAAAAAAAAAACAATTTCTGTATGACCAGCAGCTACACATAGTGTTTTAAAATAAATTGCTAATATTTAAAGGTGAAAATCCCTAGGTGATTTTTAGAAAAGGGTGGTAAGATTTAAAAAAAAAGTTTTTTTACTAATGTTAAGACATTAGGTACAGGTTTATTTAAGCTTTTATTCCTAAAATCACCTTAGGATTTAAATTCCAAGAAATTAGCAATTTATTTTGAAACACCCTGTATAGCTTACATACAGAAAGATTTTTTCTTTAATTCAGATATCTCGAAAACGGCTGCTTATATCAAATTTTACCAAATGTACCTATTTCATGTAAAATATGTTAAAGAATAGGAATTTTAATTTAAAAGTTAGATACAGGGTGGCCCAAAAACTTATTTCGTTTTTAATTTGTGCAAGATTCCGCAGAAGACGCCCTTTAGAGTTTACACAAAAATTAATGGCAGATTCTAATTTATCACCTCCTACACCCCCCGCCGTAAAAACTAAATCCAGAATCCAGAATATATTAACACTCGATATCTCCTCCGACACAATCACGTCATATTTTATTGTCAGGAATTTGTGGTATTATTTTGCCGCACCTTTTAGAGATATCCTGTATAGAACACGGGTGTTTTTTTAATATTGAAAAATTTACCCCATTATTTGGTACAGGCAATAGAGGATTTTTTCTTGCAAATTTCTCCAAGAGTTATTTTTTTCTTAAATAGGTGCAGTAGGACGTAATGAATCTAAAAACACAAAATACTTACAAATATGGCGGACGAAAGTGCCGCCATTTTGCGAAAAACCGTTTATATCTGTAGTATCTCTGTAACCGTGCACTTGAGACACATACTTATGGAAACCTTTATTATAGATAATTAAATTTACTATTTTTTTTGTTTTATATTTTTTTGTATTGCTTACCGTTCAAGGTTTATAAGATTAGATTGGATTAGATTAGCTTGAACGTGGATTGTAATCCTTTAACACTGCAACCTGCTCAGGTTTATTGTGTATTCTCCATCCATTTGTTAAAGCACACTATCTTAGCCAGTCATTCTAATCAGACTCCACAAGCTTAAAACTGGCTCCTTGGTAAATGTTGCTGCTTTTGGTTTTTCCTCACCTAGCCTTGCAAACCGCAGACGACAAATGGCTTCACAGTAGTACCATGTGTTCAGCGGTTTTCTTTTTTTCCTGGCAGAACCTGCATAGGTCCAGCAGGCCTATTGTTTCCAGGAGTTTATTTAGTCTGCAATGACCTGTTAGTTGACCCACTTTCTTTTTCTTTCGTAAATTCCGGCAAGTATGCCTTTATGAATTTTTTCGCCTGACGCTGTCTGGCTTTCTAAATAAGTTATCATGGTTTTAGCCATGTAACTTCTTCTGGTGATTTCCTAGCACATTGTTCTATGGCTACAACTTCCGCCTGGAACACTGTAGGGTGTTGTCAGAGACCGATGTTTATTTCCGTCCTCAGTTTGTCTCCATAGTTTATAAGATTATTTCTGTTTGTTTATTGACTTTTTACCGATATCTCTTTTAATAATTGTTTAAATAATAAATTGCTAAAAATCAAGCTTATAAACCAATAAATTTTTACAACTTTTATTTTAAACTTTTTTCTCTAAAATGATTTATTTATGATTATTACGAGTTGATTTCAAAAATCCTGGAAACGTCAGCTGGGCCTGAACACGTCATCCAACAAATGACCAGGTATTACTATGGTTTCTCGTATTACGCTATGCATACTTCGATCTTATTAACCTCGTAATACAACATTAAAGGCCTTTTAACTTTAAAAATAATAATTTTAAAAAAGAAATAAATTAAAGGGTGTAGAAAATTTATCGACTTAAAAGTTTAATTATAAGCAATTTATTATTTAAACAATTAATAAAAGAGATACCGGTAAAAAAATCAATAAATAAACAGTAATAATTTTACAAATCGTAAACGGTAAATGATACGAAAACAATTGTAAAATCAAAAAGATAGGAAATTAAATTGTCTATAATAAAGGTTCTTATAGTATGGGCCTCAAGTATACGGTTATGGAGGCCCAAACGGTTTTACACAAAATAGCGGTACTTCCGTCCGCCATATTTGTAAGTATTTTGTGTTTTTATTTTTATTACGTCATGCTTCATCTATCTATAAAAAAAATACTTCAGAAGAATTATGTATTAGGGACAAGAGAAACTCGCTCCCCATTGATTGTACTACTCGTTAATTATTTTACTGTTAAGATACTCAACGGAGCGAAAATTACTTGGCAAATTATTAGATGCTATATCTAACTGATAAAAGCTAAACTAGTAATGGTGAATACACAAATTCGTTTAACAAGCTGTTAACTTGGCTAAAAGTCTCATAAATAATTATCTGAATTTGGTGAAAATGCCGTAAGCGTCAGCACCCGTGCCGAAGAAATCCACTTTATAGTATTATTAGAACAACAGTTTACACAACACTTTCTCAATATTATTAAGTTGCAAACTTTAAATAAAAAATGGTTGAAAACACATTTTTTAACAAATCTAACTTTTAAAATAACGCACAGAAAAAACAAAAACTAACCTTTCTAGTTGGCGCATCGGTGCAAATATAATTTAAATTGCTCTTTCTAAAAAAAAACTGTAAGTTTTTATTACTTTTTTCACGACCGTAAAAAAAATCTGTATTTTTAATTGCTAACATAAAGTTAAAGTACTCCATTCTAGTATCTACATAAAGTGTTAAAAAAGGAGTGTCTACATAAAGTGTTAAAAAGGAGTGTCTTTAACACTTATAAGCTTTTTTCACACTTTAAATTAGTGTTTTGTTTCAGTGCCTACTACAAATAACTTAAATATCAATTTATGCAATGTAGCAGTAAACGCGACATCAACTGAACCAAACGGTCAAGTTACCTTTGATATTCATCATTATTTATTTAAGTTCATGTGTCACTTGTTTTAAAATTTGACAGTTTGCAAATAAATTTAATGGAAATTATTTAAAATTAATAGTAATAATGAATTTGGATGATTCAAAAATTAAAAGGAGATTTATACTGTTTTAATATTATTTCTACAAAAAGTAAGTGCATACAATTTTCTAAAATTAAATAATAAATGCATAGTTATGAAGAGGATACCTAACGATCTCTTAAAAAATGAGGAGGCTATGATTTTTTGTTGCAATATAATGGCTGTGCTGCAAAAGTTAAATTAATAAGTTTAGATAAATAAAAAATGTATAAAATGGTATTTTGGAAAATTGTTATACGGTCGTGGAAAAAATATAGTATGTAACACATGCATAAAGTGTCTTTTTTTGCTCATGGATGCACTTCTACCGTGCTGTCAAACTTTATCAAAATATGTCAAAAATATTTAATAAAAATATATAAAATATGGGTATTATCGCTAACAGGGCCAAAGACATAATATATGGAAAAAAGGCAACAACAAAAAAAAAAGAGGACGGGCTTTACACAAGCGCCAGCCTCAGACAATAACCAATTTAAAAGGACTCCTTGAGGGGAGTCCCCCTCCCTGCGTATGGCTATGATCTTTGATACTTAAGAGGTATTAACCTGCATTTACCTATTATACCTGTTTGTTTGAGAAAACTTATGATTAAAGTTTTATAATGCCACTTTTTGGCACAAATTCATATTTTTAATTTACAGGGTGTCACAGAATGTTCTTAAGAAAATTTAAGGACAGATTCTACTATCTAAGAATATAAAGAAAAAAGTTTATATAAACATGAGTCCGCAAATTTCTAGTTTTCAAGATAGAGGATGTTACATTTGTGAAAAAAGGTTTTTTTTATATCTTAAACACAATTTACCCAACTTTGATTTAACTTGGTAGTGTTATTAAAGGCATTACTAGGGTAGTTTATCACTAACTTAGCAACTAAAGGAATATTTCTAACAAAAACGGTACACCACTGACTGTGTAAATGTGTATCAAATATTTGTTCCTTTGTAAGATTAAACAAATAAAAACACAGCCTTTATGTTTTTTATTTGTTTTTAAAAAGTTTAACACCATGTATCTTAGAGAAAAAAAAATTTTCCGGACTCAACATTTATACAGAGTGATTCAAAAATGGATCAGAAAACTTAAGGGGGTGATTCTACTTGACAAAATAAGGGTATAGCTTCATATAATTGTTTTCAAAATGTCATTCGTTTTCGAGTTACAAGCCGTCAAAGTTCAATTTTCATTTTGGTTTTTCGCCATATTACATTTATTTTTTAACCAATCAAGTTGATATGTGGCACACAAATCGAGCTTTGCAAATTCTAAAATTTTAAGACAAAAGTACTTTTTTAAATACCGCCAGAGGGCACTTTACCTAAAACTTAAAATTTATTTACATCATAACTTTTTATTTTGACAGATATCGCAAAGCTGGGGGCGCTATTTTATAGACAATTAAAAACTTAAAAAATAAGGTACTCTTTATTAAAGTCGGTAAACCTCACCGTTTAGGCACCAATAGGCATTAAAGTTTTCATCAATTTTAATCAAATTACCTACATACAACAAGGGGGCCAATAACTCAACCGATAAACTTTACGGGGCGATTCTACAACGGAAAATAAGAAAAAACTTTATTTAAACATATGTCCTAAACGTCTTAGTTTTTGAACTACGGTGTGTTGAATATTAAAAAAAAACTATTTTTTTTTTAAATTCCTAACACAACAATAACTCGACACCCTGTATGTATGTGGGTAATTTGATTAAAATTAATGAAAACTTTAATTGATATCTATTGGTGCCTAAACGGTGGTTTATCGACTTTAATAAAGAGTACCCTATTTTTTAAGTTTCTTGATTGTCTATAAAGACAGCGCCGACGCTCCCAGCTTTGCGATAACTGTCAAAATAAAAGTTATGATGTAAATAAATTTTAAGTTTTAGGTAAAGTGCCCTCTGGCGGTATTTAAAAAAGTACTTTTGTCTTAAAATTTTAGAATTTGCAAAGCTCGATTTGTGTGCCCATATCAACTGCATTGGTTAAAAAATAAATGCAATATGGCAAAAAACCGAAATAAAATTGAACTCTGACTCTTGACTTGTAACTCGAAAACGAATGACATTTATATGAAGCTATACCCTTATTTTGTCAAGTAGAATCACCCCCTTAAGTTTCGTGATCAATTTTTGAATCACCCTGTATAGATAAACTTTTATTATATTTTTGATGTAGAATCTGCATAAAATTCTGTTAACGACCATTTAGAATAACCTAAAATGCCAATATTTAATGCATATATATTTTACCAATACTACTATATTTTCGATATTTTATTGTTGTTTTCAAAAGATAAAATATTTTTTATTTGACAAGGAAATGTAAACATATTGTTTTAGCGTAGGGTTTTGCAGTATACAAAGAGAAATTCCTAAATAAATACAAATAATACTAAATTTGTTTTGCGTTTTCTAATTAAAATTTATATTTTATGTTTTATTTGATAATAATTTTATCTAGAAAATAGTAGTTTTACATGGTATGTAGGTATTTAATAATTTTCTGCATGGTGTTTTAAAAATAATAATTCATACTATTATGAGAAGCTTTCTTCTTTATTTGCACATAAAATATTTTATTTTTTTAATAAGTATCTAGGTACCAAAAACTTACATTTCTTAGAAAACCCATACCTATGAAGTGTTTCTCACAGATGGTTTCCCTATAACTTTTTATCTTTTGAGATAAACAAACGAAGTTTGGTTTATTGAAATGTAACATATTATAAATGAGTTAATTTACTTAGTTGTTTTCTATCACTCTAAATAAAAATTCTAAAAACGATGACACCTCATATGTAATTTTTTAATATTTCTGTTTTAAAAATTACATTTAGAATTAAACGTTTGAAAAATAAGTTTGTTAAAGCAGCAGTATCGAAAAATGAAATTATGCGATGTCATTGTACTAAGAATGTTGTATTTTATTGAAATATAATAGAATTTACCAAAGATTCCCTTTAAAATTTAAAAGTAACAGTTATTTCTGGTTATAATCGAAAGGTAATGAAAAACTACTAAAGAGAAGAGCCAATGCATAGTATATAAAAAACCAAAACAAAAAATAGCCTATAGCGAACCTTTTTCATGAAAAAAAATAATTAAAATGGTGGTAGAGTTTTTTTAAAGTAAGTTTTTATAAAAACGGCTAAATATTTATAAATAAACAAATACACTTTATTCAGAATAAAATAAAGTATTTTTTTCAATTTTCAACCTAATAACACCATTTTTGTAAAAGATGAAAATTAAAAGTTGAAAAAGATTTTTTTAACTGTTGAGGTTCGGGTAAAAATGCTAGTATTACATTAGTTCTGGTTAGTTAGTTAGATTTAAATTTAACTTTTTTTTAGGATGCATGGTTTAGCTAGAAATTGCACAAAACATTTTTATTCTTTAACACCATCACCCCTCACCCAAAATATTAATGATGTATTTAACAAAATTATACCAATAGTTCTGGTATTTCATATTTTTACTTATAACTCGTCCTATATATTCTCAATTAAAGTATTTTTTTTAATTTCTTAGTTTTAGACCATGCGACCAGTTTTCCTAAAATGCCGATTTAAAATTCAAAAATGTTGTGTCTATTTGTCCTCTTGTAACACATATTCTGGGCCACACTGTATAATTATATAAATTACTAAATTACTTTTAAAATATAGATACCCAAAAGATACGTTCTGTATGATATGGTAAATATATTAAGCCATATTATTTGTTTTTTAGATCGAGCAGTTAAGAAAGTCATTATAGTTAAGTAACATCATTCCATGGAACAGGTATGATAATGTATGTAGGTTTAAATTTTTTTAAGAAACCATTTTTAACAAATCTTTTTATTATAATATGCATTTCCAAGAAGTGCAAACTACCTTTGAATTTAGAATATATCATAAACAAAACAAACTAACAAATGTTACTTAGTATTATAAATTCTTTTGTTTTTATCTTAAAGAGTTTTTAAATTAAAAGTCTTTCGCTAGTAAAAAAAATCTTAAGTAAATAGTATGACGTAATAATTCTTAATCAAAACCAAATTCAATTGACCGCTTAAATATGGGCATTAAACATGTAAGTAGTGAAATATTTCGATTTAAAAAAGTTATATTCTAAAAAGACAAAAATTACTCGAAAAAAAGAGAGAGAAGTTTCACGGAATAATAAAATTGCACAAAAACTATATTTTTTTTATAACAACAAACCAACACAAAAAAAGGTATGCAAATAGCACGTAAATTTTGACACCCATCTGGTCAGATAAGCTATTCGAAAAACTGTAGTAGTGTTTTCCTTTCTTTTTAATTTTTAAGAGATAATTTAAGTCAGCAAATTTGTTTTATTTGCTGCCATAATTTTATTTATTTAAATTTTAAATTGCCCCTAATAATTTCTGTATAGACATTTGTTATTTTTTGAAACAATAAATTGTAGTAAGGCCAAGGTAGATTTTACCATTTTAGTTTAATTTGTGACTCCAAATAGTTCTTAAAGTAGCACAACACTGTACATAAATATATTGGTAAATTTTCTTTTACCTAGATAAACTAGTTTTTCGTCCATTTCGTGTTGCAAAGTCTGGCCGTTTTTTCAATCGCTGCGATTTCCGGATAATCCAACGTTCGAGCTGTTCCACTTCCACTTCGTCCATTACAAATTTTTCCAGGAAATCCGGATGGTTTGAAAGGAATTCTGATACTTGATCGTCTAAAAGATATATAAAAAAGTTTTATTACTAAAAGGAACAAATATATGTTCTTTTAGATACAAGCTTTAAAGAAAACTATTTAGTTTAAAAAAGTTTATTACTTAATAAAAAATAACGAGATTACTTTGCGGCAGGCATTTTTCTTAGTCATTGATATTACCAAAACCTAGTGGGTAGCAGTTTCGGATTAACCTATAGGCAAATTAAGCAATTGCTTAGGGATCATGCTGTGGGGGTACCACAAAGGGGGCACCCAGCATAAAGATTAGAAAAGAAATAAAATACAATGACGTGTAAGCCCAAATGAAAATAGGTTGTTAGTTGAAAAAGGTGAGGGCCTTTTTTGCTCCTCAAAAGTTTTAAAGGTATCATGAGTAGGGGCACCACAGAACTGGATTGCTTAAGGCATCAGGTCGTCTTAATCTGGTACTGGTGGGTAGAGATGTTATTCTAAAGCAAAGACATTTTTATGTATACAGGGTTCCTAATTGAGGTAAGAAAATTTAATGAGCCAATTTTATAAAAGGGGTAATAAAAACAAAGTCCTGGAAACGCTTGGTTTTTAAGATACTTTAAAAAGAAAATCGGGTTTTTAATAATTTCTTAAATATGCCTTATCCTATTTTAATAAATTGGCTGTTGTATTTGCTTAAATAGGGATTTAATTTATTCCTTAACTAATTTTAATAAGTGAGACCAGTGGCGAAATAACGTTACTAATTTTTTGCCACTTTTATATTTTGTACGGATAAAACACCTTCAAATACAACTTTAAAAATTTTAAAAATTTTTAAAAATTAAAAAAAAAACAACAGATACCTAATTAAATAACGTGTATATTCGGTCTAACACATATTACCAAAAAAGTGTTTTAAAAATTGTTGGGTTTTTTCAAAAGTTTAACACCCTGTATCTTGAGAACGAAAAATTTGAGAACCAATCTTTATATAATTTTGTTTTCATAAAATTGGCACAGGAATGCCCCTTTTTAAGCCGGGTGACACAGGATGTTGTCAACTTTCTCTATCTATCTTTCTTTATTTTCAACACAAGTGCCTATTTTTTTCTGTATTTGTATTTTCTATAAAATTTTCTTTTTATAATATATTATACAGGGTGTTTCTTTTTAAAATGGTGCCTAGAGAATACCAATAAAGAAAATTAAGTAGGGGAGAGTGGGGAGGCTTCATACAGTTTCTATATTTTGCTTTGTGGAATGCCGTGTTTTAGGTATATCTCTGTTAATTTATGACACATTAGTAGCTTAACTATTTTATATTTTAGTAGAACCTTAATATTATTGAAAATCTACATGCGCGAGTGTCCATAAGACTTTTACAAAAAACAAAATGTATGAATGTACCCCATTAGTGGGTACATTCATACATCATTATTAATTTGTCATAATTATTGTTTATTACTGTTTTATACCATACTTTATAAAAAAACACAAATACAATTTTTCAACATATAAAACAAATAGTAACATTCAAAATAAAAACCCGTTTTTATCCAAATCTGTTAATACTCATTTTAACATCGCAATAGTTTCGTAATATGAACAAAAGTAACGATTAGTAAACAGAGTGTTATTAAACGGTCTTTATGTTACACGTATGGTTATCTACCAAAAATACTTAATAACATTCTTTGTTTTAGTCAGTTATATTTATTAAAACTAACAATCTCAAAATGTAAAAAAATATTGCTTATACATTATTATTTACACCAAATAAAAACTCTAGTTAACACAAAGATACCTTACCTTACAAAACCTAAAATTTATATGCCTATGTTATTAACAGATTATAATATAAGATTTGTGGTAATATTATCACTATGTCTGATAAACCACTGATCCTTGACATCTAAAGATACAAAGTTCATAAAGCACCCTGTTTTTGTTTGTAAAAATGAAACCATTACTTCAGTTAAACTACGTTATATAATATTTATAACTATAATCGTAAGTGTAACAAAAAATAGTAATTAAAAAATATTTATAAAGAGTCACGCGTACATACAGTATGAATGTGTCCCATATACTTGTGTATAAATCTGCCCCATCACATGTTTATTAATAAATAAATATGAAATAGAAAAACCGCCTTCATCTATAATAATTTACAAATTAAATTAGTGCCCTTAAACTATTATGATTAGGATTAAATAGCAATAATTAATCCAAAAATAGTTACTGGCCATAAAATATGTCCAAAGTTACGTTATAAAATTACTGTGAGGCAAAAACACGTTCCGTGTTGTGCACTCGATCTTACAGCACTGATAATTCTGAAACTTTACTAGTCTGTAAACATACATAAAAACTGTGTAAACCCATTTACGTTACTATTTTACTTCGTGTCTAATTTCAGGTAAACTTCATGTATGTAGGTGCCCCTTGTACAAATCCACCCCACTTTCCCCTACTGCCATTATTTTTGCTTTTAATATTTTTTTGCTAAGTAGGCTGCAGGAATAAATATTATATATATTTTATTTAATAACTCACTGTCCATCTGTAATTTCAGTTTTTAAATTAATTTTTTTAAAAATTTTCAAACATTTTAAAAGAAAACACCCCTGTTTTATTTTATTTTTAAATTCTACATTAAAATCTCTTTCTAATGGCATATCCCAATTATTGTTTATTTTTAAAATGGCGGTCACAAATCAATTATTTATGAATTCAGTTATATGGATGTCGTGAATAAATGATCTATGGTCGCCATCTTAAAAATAAACAGTGTGTTGTGACATGCCATTAGAAAGGGATTTTAGTGCAGAATTAAAAATAATAATAAACTGGGGGTATTTTTATTTAAAATATTTGGAAAATTTTGAACTGCCTCTCGTCAATTACATTAAAAACTGACATAACAAAATGTTAGTGGTTTATTAAATAAACTGAAATATGGTAATACCTGTGAAAGTAATAGTGAATTCACGTAGTCGCCCCAGTGCGCACAAAGCTCGAACTCTGGCAGTGCATTGCAAATTTTTATATTCACGCAGAAGAGTTTTTGTGGCAAGCAATATAGCTTAGTGACTTTTTGTTCAAAAATGGCCCGATACTTCGGTTTTTGAGTAGAAGCAAAGGCTTTATACAGTGAATAAAGTATGTCAACATTAGTAGATTTTTAAACAGACCCACCTGCTGGCACCCCCACCCCCTCAAAGTTGGTTAAGGGATTGATATAGTTTTTTTATAATATCTTCTAAACGGTAAATGATTTTAGTGTCGTTAAATAGAGCACCAAATTCTGCGAAATAGTAATAATTAAAATTGTATTTTTGTTTATTACGTAAGAATATCCAATTTAGAAAAAGTTGGAGTGGAGCATCCACAAGGCATTTTTACGATATATCTTCCAAACCGTCTACCAAATAAAAAAATATAAAATACAAAAATTAAGGCCAAAGTTTTCCCTATCGAATGGTGTATAACACTATACTATTTTCTTTTAAATTAAAGCTACCAGTGGCGTACAAAAGTAGCACTACACCAGTATAGTAGGTAGTTAAAAATAGAAATTTTTAATGTTATACTTTTATTTTATTTTTTCAAAATATTTCTTACTTTAGTTATATTAATTGGTAATATTATCTTATAGTAACACTAAAAATTGTATTTTTGTTGATTTAGTAAAATTCTACAACAAAAAAAATGTTGGAGGGGAGCATCTACACGGCACTTTTTAGGATATATCTTCCAAACCATCCACCAAATAAAAAGATATAGAATACAAAAAATAAAGGCCAAAGTTTTCCCTTTCGAACGGAGTATAACATTATACTATTATTAAAAAAAGCTACCAGTGGCGCTAGTAGCACTACACCAGTATAGTACCTAAAAATGTAAATTTTTAATGTTATACTTTTATTTTTTTTAAATATTTTTTACTTTAGTTTTATTAATTTATAATTATTTCTAATTCTGCATACTAGTTATAATAAATAATTATATTACACGGAATTTTTTTTTATCTGTACAAAAATCAAAATCAAGACGTGTGGATTGAGTTTGGTACTGGTAAAAATGTAAGACATATTTCGTGTATCGAAATTGCTAAAAAAATCAATGAAAAAAGTCTAGCCCTTTCTTTTTTTCCTTCACTAACCGGTTGCGATACCACGTCCTCCTTTTATGGAAAAGGAAAAAAGTGTTGGGAAGCTTGGGAATCTTTTCCGAAAGTTACAGCTACTTTCATTGATTTATTGCAGCATTAAAAAAACCTTCATCTCGGCAATTAAGTGTGATCTCAAAATTCGTTGTAACCATTTACGATAAACATTCTGATAGTAGCAACAGTGATATTTGTCGAATGCAACTTTTTGCCCAAAAAACCGAACGGTTGAGAATTTACCCCCAACAAACAATGCTTTAGCACTTCACATTAATCAATGCATTTATCAAGCAGGATTTGTTTGGGGTAATCTCTGCCAACCAGTGGTTGAACTTCCATGTCCATCTGAATGGGGATGGATTTTAGAGAATACTAAATAGACACCACTGTGGACCACTGTGGAAAAAATATCATCTGATACACTATAAAAATGTAAATGTGGCACAAATTGTAAATATTTTTTTAAAATTTTAAAATGTACCAGGTTATGTTTGTGTGCGGAATGTTGTAATTAGGTATTTTAGGTTGTGTAATAATGTGTTTGTTTTTTATTGATGTTATATACAGTGTGTCCCAGGATAAAAGTTACAAGAGGACAAATAAAATAAAAATTTTTAAATTTTAAAACGAAATTTTGGGCGACCGGTCGCATGGTCCAAAACTAATAAATACAAAACTTTGCTTCAATTGGTATTAAACAAGGCGGAGTTAAAAAATTGCCAAAAATATTTTTTTTTTACTTAACGTGTATAACTTTAAATTTTGACATAAAATTTAGTTCTCTATTACATTTACCTATACAATTTTGTCCTATTTTTCAAAATAAAGGTACTTTATCCTTGGTCATTTTTCATATTTTTAGTTATAACTTGCCCTGTATATTACCAATTGAAATCAAATTTTGTATTTATTAGTTTTGGACCATGCGACCAGTTTCTCAAAAGGACGATTAAATATTCCAAAATTTTTGGTCAATTTGTCCTCTTGTAACACCTATCCTGGGACATACTGTATAAGCCATATTTGTTATTATCTTTATAATAAAAAGTTATTATAATACTGTTGTTATTTATTTAAAAATATGATGAATCAAATTATAAAACAAAAGAAATAAGTAAATAAAATGTAAAGTATAATTATTAATTAATAAATCTAAAGTGAAAAATAATCTTTTAAAATTAATAGAATAACATTAAATATTTCGATTTCTAGGTACTTTACTGGTGTAGTACTAATTTGGTACGCCACTGGTAGCTTTATTTTAAAAGATAATAGTCTAAATGATAACTTTGTGGTTTGTCGTTTATGTTGTTTATTTTTTTTTTTTTGTTAATGGTTTGAAAGATATATGGTAAAAGTGCCGTATGGATACTCCCCTTCGACTTTTTTTGTTGTAGAGTCTTACCAAAAAAACAAAAATATTATTTTTAATATTACTATTATGCGCAATAAGTTATTACCAATTAATATAACTAAAGTGAGAAATATTGTAAAAAAATAAAATAAAAGTATGACATTAAAAAATTCTATTTTTAACTACCTACTATACCGGTGTAGTGCTACTTTTTGTACGCCACTGGTAGTTTTAATTTAAAAGAAAATAGTATAATGTTATACACCATTCGATAGGGAAAACCTTGGCCATAATTTTTTATGTCTTATATTTGTTTTGTTTGGTAGACGGTTTGGAAGATATATCGTAAAAAATGCCTTGTAAATGCTCCCCTCCAACTTTTTCTATATTGGAGATTCTTACGTAATGAACAAAAATATAATTTTAATTATTACTATTTTGCAGAATTTTGTGCTCTATCTAAGGACACTAAAATCAGTTTTTATCAATTACCGTTTAGAAGATATTAGAAAAAAACTATATCAATCCCTTAACCAACTTTGAGGGGGGTGGGGGTGCCAGCAGGACTTTTTGAGGTGGGTCTGTTCAAAAATCTACTAATGTTGACATACTTTATTCACTGTATAAAGCATTTGCTTCTACTCAAAAACCGAAGTATCGGACCTTTAAGTCACTAAGCTAATAAATCTGCGTGTTCAATGAATTTGCCCGCACCCTGAGCGATCAGTTTTCATATTTACTGTGCTGGTATTACACTCGGGGAATTCGAACTTTTTGGAACCGTTGTTATGGCCCGCCGCAAATTGAACCCAGCCCACGCACAGCACATGCGTAGCCCACGCTCAATCCATCCTTCCCACGTCCACGTTTTTGATCAGTTTACCGCATATTGGACCCAATTCGGGATCAAACATATTTTAGATATTTAAAACAAACCTTGTGCAGCATGGCACAAGACCCACGAAATCTGTGCGGCGAACACAAACCTATCCTCGCGTGGCTGGCAACAGAATGGGCTAGCTCTGGGCTGGGTCCAATATGCGTCACTCCATTTAAAAGCATGTTTTACAAAGTTATCCACGCGTGGGATGCGCCTGTGCTGTGCGTGGGCTGGTTTCAATTTGCGGTGCCGCAGAAGGGAACTGAACGTGCTCGGTGACAATGACAATTTCTTGGTTCGCTCTTGCTCTTGCGAAAAGTAAACAGGCACCGAGCTGGTTTGAATTTTAAGTGAACTGGCGCGGAGCGAAATTAGAATTGCTCGCTCCAAGTGTCTGTTGCGAATCTTTTATTTCCACCTCATTTCCAAAGCAAAAATAAAAGAGAATTTTATATAGAATACGAATATAGAAAAAAACTAAGACACTTGTATTAAAAAAACAGAAAGTTAATGGTACTTCCGATTAATCCAAAAGTAATTTTGAAGTTGTGCTAATATCAAAAATGTCAATTTATGCTATAATAATACTGCAAAATTTTTATTAGTCCTTCTTAAAAAAATATGGGGGAAAGTAACAACTACCTGTGTTACCCGGTATAGGAGTAAATTTACGTTTTTTTTTAAATAAATTTTAATCTTTTATTTCGAGCACCATAATTATCCCAAAATTACTCCATATACTTTACTTAGTTTTAATAAAATACACACTTAATATTATTGTTTTAAACTTTATCAATAAAGGGGTTTAAACTATTAATTTCATTTGGTTCCCTACCTAAACCTAAATAAAAACATATTACTTTTATATGACTAAATCCAGTATTATAAACCAAACCTACCGAAACAACATCGGGTAAAACACCATACGCATGGGCGTAGCTAGGATTTTCAAATTATTTTATCTACATACTGGGACATAGGTCTCACACCAAATATACAGCTAAATTAAAAGGTAATAAAGCAACAACAAAAGTGAAACTGTAATATTATTACACACACACATATATATATGAACAAAAATAACAAAAATATTATTTTCATAACAACCTTGTTTACATGCCGAAATTATTTATTTAATCTCTACCTGTTGGTATTCTTGCGTTACACCATCTCTTTTTACGCAGTATCTGTGCACCTTTTAACTCGGCTCATGGTGTATACTAGTAATTATTGGCATCAAGAGACACACCTTGATAAAGAATATTTTTACTTTGCATAAAAATTTCGTTTTTTTGCATTTAGATGCATTAGTATTGCATAAAAAATTGTATAGTGAAAACATTTTATTTAAATTTTTTAGGAATTATCGATAAATTTTGATTACATATTTGGAAAAAAATACAAATAGAGAATTTGCTTTGGAAACTCTAAATTAATTTTAACCAAAGTGTAAAATACATTAAAATCCTAGCTTGGCCCTAAACTATAAGACCTTTTTTATATTAATTTAAATGAAGTTTATCCCTATTGTATGGCAGCAGAGTTCATGAGAATAGAGTAAAACAAAAGAAAAATGAAGTGCCGTCTTGTTGTACATTGTTGGATTAACTTTTAAATACTATATTTATTTATTTTATAAAATATTATGTTTGTATTTTACTAAAAATTTGAACAAAAATAAAACTTATTTTTTAAAGATTATGGCACTTGAGATGAAAAATTTATTTTAAAAGTTTGATACAATTTTGTTTACTTCATTTAAGAAAAAAACTTTACGAAAACTTTATTAAAGAAAAAACTTGAAAACACGACTTGAAAAAAAACATATAAATTTTAAAAGCCTGATTTGTTTAGAAAATGTTTTATCTTTTGTGTGTGTTTTTTTAATAAATTTAATAAATTAAAGTTAAAAAACAGTTAATTATTACGTGTTGGGGCGGATAAAATTATTTTGTAAAAAAATTAGGGTGTGTGTAATATTTGTTTATTTGACATAACTTGGTAATTTATATACGATACTTTTTTTATTTTGAACCAGAAATCCCTTTTAAATTTTTTTGCATTAAAAAAGAAAAAGAAAACAAATATTTCGTCCCGGTTAACAAACTAGTGTCTCAATTGTAATGTAGTTTAAATCAACCAAAAACCGAAGTTTGTGATGAAAAACCGACGGTGCAACATAAAAGTGAAGCTGTAACTCTTTTAAATTAGGATAGGATATCCTAAAAACAGCTGCATAAATCAACTTTTACCACAACTACCCTTTTAGGTCAAGGATATTAAAGAATAAGAATTCGCATCTAATTATTTTAAATATGTACAATTTACCACAGAGTTTACAATATAACTGGGAAAAGATTCTATTTTCTCACCGCACAATACCACCCTGGTTTAATATTGTAACAATACACGCAATATTAACAAAAATATCAAAAGTTTGGTTGCATTGTATATCCAAAATCATCCACTTTTGAACCAACGACATATCAACGACCTTCTCTCGTCCACAACAAATTCCATTCATAGTTTCGCTGCCGGTAGTACCCTTCACTCCAGTTTTCAGGTTCCTAAACCCATCACTAAACTTGATTTGGAAAACAAACGCAGAGCGATGCAGATATCTCTGTCGCAGGATCTTAATTTAATATTGGACTGGGGCGTCAAAAATATCGTCCATTTAAATGCATCCAAAACACAATCATGTTCCTTGTCGCGAAAAGAGTCATCAAATACTCATCCTCTACTTATGAGCAGCCAAGTTTTACAGAGCAAAGACACCTTCAATCTTGTGGGCGTCACGTTTGAAAGTAACCTTAACTGGCATAAACACATTGTATCTATAGCCACGGCAGCTTCAAAAAAGCTTGGATTTCTCTTTCGAGCCAAAAGTATTTTTCCTCTTCTAATTTATACACTTTATATGTGTCCCAAATCCGACCTCCCTTGGAATATTGTTCTCATATCTGGGGCATGGCGCCCCCTACAACCCTAAGCATTCTTGATTTTATTCAAAGAAGAGCTATTCGTCTCATTAATGATCTTTCACTTACAGAAAGGCTTCCCTCTTGACCATCGTCGGGCTGTGGGGGATTTATCGCTTTTTTATAGGTACTTCCATGGCTTCTGCTCTGAAGAATTGTCCAGTATAGTTCTTCCACTCATGGTTCCCAACAGAGAAACTCGTGGTTCCGAGCGTATGCATCTCTATACTGTCCAACTGGACAGGCCCCGAACTTCTCACTTTGTTTCTTCTTTTATCCCTGAAGTTTCTAGATTGTGGAATCTGCTGCCCGCTGAGGTCTTTCCTTCCCCCAAATCTTCAAGTATTTAAGTCCCGTGTCAACAAACTCCCTCTTACCTCGCTTAAGACACCCACGGTACGTTAGTATTTAGGCTTTTAGCCTTCGTGGTTTGTCCAAAGATAAAAAAGGTAAGTTGTATTATTTCTGGCTGAAACTGTTCACATGCATCATGTATTATCTCTTTTTATTTCAACATAGTCGACTAATATCAATAATTTTAAGCCTTACCACCCGATCTTTAATACACTTTTGCATTTGTGAAAAGAAAACATAACCTACTATCAAAAATTATAAAATAAGCTCCTACCAAAGTTGGCGTAATAGCCCAATTAACTTATACTTTCACCTCGGAATCTCACGAAATAAGCTGAATATTTGTACATACCTTTATTTTGGTACAAAAATCCCCTATGATATCGTGTAAGGAACTCGAAATATGACAGGTCAAATGTTAAAAAATCAGTTATATGCGAATATCTCGTTTCCTTTAATTCCATTTATATATATTTATTATAAAAGTTGAGGAGCACAAAATTCTTTACAAATTCGATTCTAAGCATTTTTGTCATACCAACGAATCCGATAATAGAGGGCTGCAGTATGTAAAGCACTTTAGTGTATGTACATGCCTTAGCACGCAATCAATCGTGATATTTAACAAATACTTATGTAAAAAAGATGACCTATATTTTGGTACAAAAAATGCACGCAATCAATCGTAATATTTAGCAAATACTTAAGTAAAAAGGATGACATATTAAATTAATAATTACGATTATTGCGTGCTAATATATGTACATACAGTAAAGTGCTTTACACTTTGCTCCCTCTATTATCGGATCCGTTGGTCTGAGAAAAAAATGCTTGGAATCAAATTTGTAAAAAAAATTGTGTTCCATAACTTTTATAATAAATATAAATGCAAATAAAAGTAAAGGCAACAAGATATTTGCAAAAACGGATTTTTTTACATTTGATCTGTCATACTTTTTTGGAGGATTTTTAGGAGTATTTTTTGTACCAAAATAAAGGTATGTACAGATATTCAGCTTATTCCGTGAGATTTCAAGATTGACCCTTTAATTTGACTAAGATGACTGGGGTATAAGCATACATTACACCCTGTAGAATCACTTAAGACTTAATACGCATTTAAATTTGTTAGGTTATCTATCCTATTAAAACTAAAGTCGTTAAAATTCATTTTCTAATAATTTATTAAATAGTAACCTTAACCTTATATTTTGTAAATTTAGTAGGTTACGTTATACAAACTTAATTAGATTAACTCGTTGATCAAACAAAACGATAAGGGGATCATATTTAATTGGGCCTTTAATTAAGATAGTTAGAATGGTGGCCTTAGGTGAGTCAAATATAGCTGAACACGAAAGAGTAATTAATAGAAGACCCTTAAGTTTCGAAAATAAAAGATTACATGTCGTGATAGAATAATACTTTCAATTACAGCAGTGCAATCTTTTAGAAAATGGTTTAGTATAAAACAAATAAAAAAAAGTACACAATGATTTTATTTTAATATTAATTAATGTGTGTTGAGAAAACCAGTGCCGGATTACGCGTAAATCCGTGAAGCAATAGCATGTGGGGCGCAAAAATCGGATGACAAGAAAGTCGAAGTATTTAGTGCTTGTATATTGTTGTTTAGTGGTAAAATCAAAAGTATTGTTTATGACAGGGCGCTCCTCAATTTTAATTCAAACTTTACATGTTCCCTTTTATGTTCTTACGTATACCAATCCAACGGCGCGCAAAATTTTTAGTCTGTACTGCGTATTCAACCCGAAATGTTTACATGCCACTATTCACTTTGGACTGTTTTTTTTTCTCATTGTGGTATTTAGCTGATCCGGTATGATTTTGGGATATGATTATTTGGTCAACTTATGCCCGTTGCCTGCCAACTTTTAGGGGTTCCCTAACGCTAAGTAGGGGAATAAGTTTAGGTTAGGTGTCGTTTTAGTTTCCACCAACTCAATTTTTTTTCTAAAACGCCTTAGGGAAGCCCTAAATTTAATGTTCGAAAAGGGAATTCTTCCTCTAAAAAGGTTTTCTAAGAAAAAAACAGCGTATTAACGAAATAAAATACTATGATTCTGAAGAAGAAATACAGTTTAAACGTCAATTTAGTTT
Source organism: Listronotus bonariensis (assembly GCA_014170235.1). NCBI lineage: Eukaryota > Metazoa > Arthropoda > Insecta > Coleoptera > Curculionidae > Listronotus > Listronotus bonariensis. The sequence goes on from JACEGR010000765.1 coordinate 152,096, forward strand.
ATTATACTACTTATTATATAAAAGAAATTGTTCATCAGCTTTTTATTATAGTTGGTGCACGCTTTTTGGTTTGTGTATCTTATTAAAATATATATATTCGATGACGACTATGAAATATTAAATTATAGTTTAAAATGGATTTTCCGGACAGCCTTTTTAATTAGGGGTAGTCGTTTTTAAAAATGTTAAAAATAGGAACAAACTAAAAAAGGACTATTAGAAGATACGTTTAGGACAAAATGTATTAAAATATATATTGTGCAGGACCTCAATTTGTAATCAAATAGAGATTTTAAAAATTAAAAAATATTTTTACAATTTGATACTTTTTCCTTCACTGCTAGTAAATTATATTAATAATTGTTAATGATTTTTCAAATCTTAAAAGCTAGATTTAAGTACAAAATACCTAAAAATACCTTTTATTGGTATTTCTCTCATAATCAATTTTTAATTTTAGATTTTCTCCACCACCCTGTGCATTCTCTACAAATCGAGCTTGAATATTTTATATCGTATCAGAATCTGAAATGTTAATAAGCAGGCATTCCTCTAGCTGGTAGTGTTTAATATACTGATAGCCAATTTAAACGTATCGACATTGGCACTACGCGACGTGTATACTCGAGAGGAGTTATAAAAACCCGACTTTAGACGGTTCTAGGTCGAGAACACGAGGAAGGGTATATAACAGAAAAAATTGACAAGGCTAAGTATGATCTGTTAAACAATTCAGTAAAGTCTAAGGGTGCGTATTCACCAAAAAAGCGAGCAAGAGCGGACAAGAGCGAGCGAGCATTCGACTAGGAGGGGTATATCAAAGAAAATACTTGTTCATGCTCGTTCGGTGAGGACGAGATGAAATAACGAAGCAATAAATAAATTAAAAATTTTAGCGTTGTAGAAGATGCTATTCCCCAGACCTGGAAATAATATTTCAAAAAATAATTTGAAATGCATCAAGGTATAGATATAAGGGATGGAAAACATACCTTATGGTTTTAGAAAGTTTATAGAGTAATAAAGTTTTAAAAGATGTTTTGTTCGTCTACTATTTTTGTGTATAAAAACTTTATAATAATATTAAACCTTTTAAAATTTCACCATCTTCTGAATTACATTTTATATTAAGCTACGAAGTTTGTATTTGTAACAATGCAACTTCACTTTCTTCTTTAAGTTTTCCATTCTCTTGCGTTTACCCACATAAGGTGAACCGCGTTGATACTATGGAGCTAGGGGCGGCAAGGCCTCAGGAGCCCCGAAGCTCAGCAGGCTCCTTGGAGTCTGAGTTATAAACTATATAAAATGGAGTAGCGAAAATGTTTACCACATTTTAGTTAGGAAGGTAAAGATCTTTTTGTATTCAGTAGAAACTTTAAAATACTTAAGTCAGTTATTTTTTGCCCTTAGGGCCTTTGCCTACTTTCTTACGCCCCTGAGGTGAATGCAACACTATTTTTACAAAAATATATCAGAATAATTGAGTTTCCAGTAAAACTCTTATCAGTTTGAAATACACTATTATATTAGTCATACATGTATTATTTATTAAAACATGCCAAACAAGATTAATGGGAATTTGTTTTTCTAGGCAGTTTAGTATAATTATGACATCGGCATCTGATATTGTTTATATGAGCCCCTGACGAACTAAATTACTAAACTGAATTTATTTTTTTAGCAGATAAGAATATTAGAAGAAGTTAATAAATTTTTTTATGTTTTAACGGTAAAAATTTAAGTTAGTTGATTGGTGCATAATTATGTCAAAATGTAATTATGTTACCTTAAGAACTGTCAAAACATCGAGGAGGTCACAGAAACGCTTGTTTTTGCAAAAACAATTTTAAAAAGAGTTGTTTTTAATTATTAAGTATTTTTAATCCCAAACATCTTTCCAATATAAAAACTTTTAATATTATGAAAAATAAAAGGTACTTTTCTCTTAAGCGAAATTCATATTTTTAGACATACCTCGTATACCACTGCAAAAAATTATTATTTAAATATTGCATCTTAGGTTTCAGACCATTTGAAATGTTTTATAAGGAATAACTTTTTTCGTAAAATTAAAAATAAGAAGTTTTCCATATGATGTAACTTAAGTAGATACACTGTTTATGCTTTTAATTTTGTAATTAGTCACAATAGAAAATTGTTAAAATTGCAAAATATGCAGTAATTATAACGCTTTTTTTAATACGAATAATATATAAAAAAACAATTGGCAATCGTGTTTTTAAAGTTAGAAAGCAGCTATTTTAATAAAACACTTTTCTATCACGATTAAAGATGTTGAAAAAAACTTTAAAACAATATCCCATGTTAATTAGTTATTTTTGTATAGTTTCCGAGATATGGCTATGTTCTGCGGGTTAATAGTAAAATAGTATTTATATATAATAGTATAAAAAGATATTTTATAGGCTTTAAGAAAATACCACATTTAATATGTCTATCTCTTATACTTTTGGAAATATGTCCAACAATATCTATTAAATCGTAGATATATTACCCATTACATCTTAGGCAAGCCGCAGATTCAGACACGCCTATAACGCGTGCGACGCGAGAATGTGTGACACTATCACAAAAATCAACGTCGAGTAGACGCGTCGCTTGTCAATTTGCGCTGTACAATTTAATTTTATAGGATACAAGAGTACGTACTGTGCTGCGTCGCGTCGCACGCGTTATACGTGTCTCAATTTGCTCCTTACCTAAGGCACTTAGCTTAATCATTCATGTGAATACTTCTTTAGTATTTTGTAGTGAAGCTGTTCGTGACTTTTTGGACTTTTTTATAAACAATTTTATTTTAATATCATTAGTTTAATAAGTTAAGTGTTTATTTTAGTGTAGTGTTGGATATACTCTAACCTAACTAACTATGTCTTGCTGTGTAAAAGGGTGTTTCAGTTCTAAAAAAGATCGTAGAGGAGAAATATCTTTCTTTTGTAAGTACCATGCATGTAGGAAAAGTATATTTTTGTGAAAATACAAAAATCTAGATTTTCTTAATTTATTATTTGTCATTTCACTTTTAAACACAGGATAAAAGACAAAGAAAAACAAAAAAACAGAAAATAAGTTCTGAAAGTATTTGGCAAGTAATTTAAAACATTTTGTGTGAATGAAAATTTGTTGTGTGGGAATTGTTGACTTAATTTTAGACTCGATTTTGGATGTATGGGGAATTATAATCAAAAATGCAGGAGAACTATAAAATTTTCGAATCCCGGTCTACCCTAGTTAATAATAGTGTTGGTTCTTCTCATTCTTCCCGGTTTTTCAAAACTAATTTCATTAAAAATCAAGATTTTTGTTTACAAATAAGGTTTTGACATAACAACAGATGACAAATGACAAGTAGTGGAAATCCATGGCATCCATGGCGGCGCCCGGTATTTGCCTTCTCGCGCATGTAATGATTGCAGGGTTATTTTTTAAAACTATAAGCGATAGACATATTATGAAATGTAGTTTGATTCTTAAGGCTTTTAAAGTATATTTTTAATGGTGATATAATTACCCCATCATCTTAGTCAAATTAAATGGCAATCTCGGAATCTCACGGAATAAGCTGAATATCTGTACAATATCCCTTATTTTGGTACATAAAATACTCTCCTAAAAGTCCCCTCATGATATCGTCTATAGAACTCGACGACAGGTCAATATGTCAAAAAAAATCAGCTTTTTCAAATTTCTTGTTTCTCTTACTTTTAATTTCATTTATATTTAATATAAAAGTTGTAGAACGTCAAAATTTTTACAAATTTGATTCTAAACATTTTTGTCATACCAACGGATCCGATAATAAAGGGGCAGTATGTAACACTTTACTGTATATGCATATCTTAGCACACAATCAATCGTGATTTTTAGTCTAATATGTCATCTTTTACTACGTTTTTGCCAAATATCACGATTGATTGCGTGTACATATACGTCATTTCCTGCGTGGCGCCGATTTAGATCCAAGGGTGCCCTACTTAAAAAAATAGAAAAAAGGTTATTTCCTGAATGGCGCCTATTTTACTTCCAGGGCGCCCTACTTAAAAATAGAATTGAAGAGCAAAAATTTTATATATGTACACAAAAAATGGTTCTTCTTTGCGTGGTACCGATTTATTTATGGGTGCTCTATTCACAAATCAATTAAAAACAAAAAACCCACCTAAACCTTTTTAAAATTTCCCCTGTCTGGCGCCTATTTTTTTACGGCGCTTTAGGCTGTAGCCTAATCACTGTCCATGAATAAGGTTTACAAGAGGACAAATGGACCAAAAACCTAAATGTTCAAGAAAGTCATTCTTCTTTAAATTTTTGCTTGTAAAAAAATACGACTTACGAAGAGAAAATATTGATTTTGTATACAGGGTTTCGCAAAAACTTAAGAAAAAGATTTTTCTTTTAAGAGTAAAGCTACCTTTATTTTAAATTCTTTAAGCAAAATATCATAGGGAAAATTTATCATTTTCTTGATTTAACTTTTATACCAATTCATATATTTTAAAAAACTTGGTACATGTTTCCTATGCATTAATAGACATTTTTTACCATACAAGAAAAAAAAAATTACCAGTGTCGTTCATCATAGGCTAGAGGGTAAATATGTTTTAGGAAAAAGAATATTTAACTAGGGTTAAAGTAAAGAAACAAAGAAAGTGAAAACTTGAAAGTATTCTTAAAATAATGTAATGTTAAGAGATATTTTAAGGTGGATAAGAGTGGCATTTTGTGTTGCTCTAATAATTATTAAGAGAAAAAATTATGTATATTTTTAATTTACAAAATGTGTTTGTTTTTGGTAGGTTAGTAATACTGTACGATACGATTAAAAAATTAAATTTTGTTTTTTACGTTACAAACTTTTTATGTGAAAAAATACAACGCTTTTTCTGACTGTCTTTATTATAATCAGCCTCCTTTTTAACCGACTTCAAAAACGAGGAGTGCCTTTCCGCGATGGTCCCATAAAAAATAAAGTTAGGATCGCAAGAGAGAAAGGTACCGAGACCTATTTTTTATCCCTCTGCCGTACGTAGAAAAGATCGCTTGGACGCATTTAGAATCCGACAGCCTCTGGGGCAAAATTAACTTTTATCACCGAACTGTAAAGACAAGCGGATAGCTGCAGCCCCCTGTGTATCAATTTGTTGCAGCCCCGCGTGTAGCGATTTATAAGGCTTTGACAGATATAAGGTATTCCACAAATCTACAAGCGGTTAGGGGCTGCACGCCGCGTGTGTATCGATTTATTGCAGCCCCTGTGTATCGGCTTATGCTTTTGATGGAAAATATAAGGAACTAAACACAGAGTATAGGTGGGGGTCATGGTTAGTTATGGTTGTTAGTTAAATATTTTTTTTCCCTAATTAAACCTCCATTGCTGTGAAAAGCTTATAAATTGATAAAAGCTGCAGCTAACCGCTAAAAGAGGTTCATGTCGATGTCGTTGTCATTTAGCTAATAGTTCATATTTTATTTCTTTTTTTAATTGCAGTGCTTACTTTATTTTTGCTGGGTCAGGTATTTCCGTTTATACCCAATTTTCACTTATTACATGAGAGAAAATGTACTAGTACTATTTTTAGTGAATGGTCACCAATTAAATCCTAATAATGAAAAACTAAAAAGGGTAAAATAAATATTTAAAAAAAAAATCAAACCGACTTAAAAAGATAAATAAAACTTACTAAAAATTTAAATATAATGAATAAAGAAAAATTTAAAAAATGAAGGCGGGTAAAACCATGGTATTAAAAGTATAAAAATCTTTTGCTTATTTAGTTATTAACATTTAGTAGTTTAGCGGAATGTTATTACCTGGCTTCATTTTTTCTAATTTTTCTTTTATCTATTATTTTTTAAATCTTTAGTAAGTTTTATTTATCTTTTTGACATCGGTTTGATTTTTATTAAAAAATATTTATTTTAAACCATAAATAAGTTCTTAACATCGTAATTGTTAAACTACAAGATATTAGAATTTTAGGAAAATATTTTACAAACTTTTAAAAAATTTGCTAAAAATATCCTCCGCGTTAAATGACATATCTCTCTTTCTGGAATAAAAAATGATTTTGTTTTAAATTACTATTTAGTTTAAAACAAATTTGATTTCTAGACTTATCTGACATAAGGTTTTTGCGTATAAATACATACCATTTTTTTTCGGCATGATCATTATAAAGTACTAAATTATTATAAAAAAAGTAAATTAGTATTTAAATATTTTTCACATATTTATTGTTTTGAAAATATCTCCCAAATTTGTCAAAATAGAAAAATTTAGGATATACACGTCGTGTTAGCTTTATATGTACAAATTGTAAAACAGTAGCAGGTAGAGATTGGACAAAGAATACAAGCCTGTTTAAATTGCGGATAGGGTGAAGCATTGGGCTTGCTTTGTTGTTGCTTGAGACGGTCCTCGTTTAACAAAATTTATGCATTGAATGTTTTAAACTGGCACAACGTGTATATATTCACACAGTGTCCTAGGATAGGTGTTACAAGAGGATAATTAGACGAAAAATTGTAAAATTTTAAATTCTAATTTTGGAAAAACTGGTCGCATGATTTAAACTAACAACTAAAAATATGAAAAATGTCCAAGGAAAAGGAAGTTTTTTAATAGGAGGAAATTGTACTAGTAAAATTAAATTTTAATGTCAAAACCTAAAATTAAATCGTAAAAATTAAAAAAAAAAAATATTTTTTTTTTTAGTGTGTACATGGTACATTTAATTTCTAAATAGTAAGCAAAAGGAAGCGAACATAAAGCACTTTCAAGATTTTTTAATTTGTTGTGACGGGTCGTATTAAAGTGCTAATGCATAACATGAAAAAAAATGACAAAAACTTTGTTTTTACTATTGTACATTAAATTTAAAAATTAAAATTTGCAATTCAATTATTTTTGAACCTCTATTTACTTATACAATTTTGTTTTATTTTTTAAAAATTAAGGTACATAACTCTTAGTAATTTTTATATTTTTGGTTATTACTCGCCATGTATATTATCAACTGGCGTATTTTTTGTTAATGTTGAATAAAGGAGCAAGCTTTCCCAAAATGCGGTAGTATATTTCAAAATTTTTGTCCCTTTCTCCTTTGTACCACCTATCATTGGGGACATTGAACGTACAATTTTGTTTTTAATTGGGGGAATTACTTTCCTAAATCTTTTAAAGTAAAAGAAAAAAACAAGTAGTATAAATTAAAATAAAAGAGAGTTCTCTTAGTAAATCCAAGAAGCATAAAAAAGCGATCTAAAAAAATATGTTTTAAATGGGTTGCCAAAAAAAAATACTTTAGGAGGGAGTCGATGAATTCTAATAAAAATAAAATTAAGCTGTGTTTTGGCCCAACCATAATAATTCTTAATTTTATCCTACCAAAAACCAATAAAAGAGCCTTATAAAAAGAAACAAATACTTTGGTTTTCTTTAAAATTTATAAACTCCATATGCAGCTTCACTGCTCAAGTTGGGACCATACACACAAAAAATTCTAGTTTATATCCAAAACTAAAACCACTCTTGACGGAATTATCTTGTATCACCTGTAACTCCTTTTGAGCCCACATTAACAATATTGAGACAAGAAAAACCTAATCTTATTTTTAAAAACATGTTCGTTTTGAAATTCGAATCAAGTTTTGGTTTAATCAAGATTGCTTTATATCTAATCAAGAACCAGTTAAGTTTTGCATGAAAAAAAATTATTGTTTTCAAATAACTCTTAAACTCACATTATTTCAATTACTATTGCAGTTGTGTCAAGAATAGTTTTGCTCGCTTTAATCAACTGTCTAAAAGATTTAACCAAGTGTAACTTCTTTTACTCAAAGCCACTAAATTATGGACCTGATATTAGCTATACTTGAATAAAAATTATAGTTCTATTTGAAAGTGCGGGAAAGAACATGCGGTGGCGCTAGCTTCGCCTAATAGCAGACGGGATTTGGTCAGCCATTTTTCCCGTGTAGATGCCATGTCTTTCGTCGGTTTGAATATTGTGCGTTTATTGATTTGGAAATCAAAAATTTGCTTGTAAAATGGAATTTAAGCTATTTAATTCCTATAATTAAAGGTAAGAGGGTAACTAGATATAATATTTTTATGTATATTACCTAATTTTGATTTAATTTATGTACGTAACAGGTACGCTAATAATATCCATAACCTAAAAGGTATAGTGATCTTGTATTTAATATGACTTTAATATTAGGGTGTCTTCTTTCTTACGAACAAGAAACGTTTTATTAATTTTAACATTTCTTTTTGAAGTTTTATTTTATATTAGTTTTAGGATCGGTACCTATAATAAATAACGTTTTCCTAAGACAATGTACGTTAATTGTCTTTACTTTCGAAAGAAGACGAATTGATTTTTACACTTATTTCTAAGATTTTAGATTAGGGATTTGGATGGATGTCTTTTTTCACATACACGTCTAGCCACTTTAAAAGCTTCAATGCGAAATTTTTACTAATGCGTCGAAAAGATACGCTTTAAGCAAGCACAAAACGAGCACGATATCTTATTCGAAATGTTGACCTGCAGGCATTCTTTTTCTTATATTTTCCTGCTAGTGTTGTGTGACCATTAACCTTTTAAAGGGGCTAGACGTGTATAAATAGTTATTTTAAAAACATAAAGAAGTATTAGATTATACAGGGTATTTTAAAACAGCATTTTTTTAAATCCAAGCTGTTTTTATAAAATGTGTTTTAAGTATAATACTGTTTGTTTTATGAAGCATGGCTTTTCCTTTTTTAGTTAGATTAGTTTTAAATTCTATTGGTGCTTTTTTTTCATTCATTTAAAAGTATTCGTATTTTTAGTTCGTACAGGGAACAAAACTAAGGATGTTTTAAGGTTTTTAGAAAGGTTTTGCTTTTATAGCTTAGGTAGTATATTTAGCATTAAACTAAAGGCAAAATAAATTATATTTTTACCATTTTATTTATTTCAGGTGCCTGACACAAAAAGAGTTTCTATCCGTCTTTAACGCTTGAAACTTGTTGAAAATATGAAAAATGTCCGAAGAAGGTCTTATGAAGTAGGAGTAGTACCTACCTATCCAATTTATCATATCTTATAAATTTTAATAATTTTTTAAGTTCTAATATTTTAGTTAAAACAATATAAAATGTGTTATACTTTTAGGGTACATTTTAAATATTTAAGGCAATATTATTAAATAGGGTGTTTTTATTGTGTTTACTTCAAATAATTATTATTGCAACTGGTTTCATATCTTAAATAAAATTCAGAGTGTCCCCCCGTAATAACATCGATTGATGTAAAATAAATTGAAGTCAAGAAAATTTTAAAAATTGTGTCACATACTAAGACTGGTGGAAGACTTATAGGACTAAACTATTGTGTAAAATCTGACTGAAGTTTTTTAGCACTCTTAAAATGTGAAACATTTTTTAATTTTTTTGGCTGTATGGCTCAAAATTAATTCTAAGATATGAAACTATTCGCAATAATAATTAATATGATTTGTTTAAACTTATCGAGTTTAAAATCTAAATAATAAAAGTGTTTGTATAAAAATAAGATAATTTAGATTTAACACGAGAATTGCGTATAATTAATGCAATAATTCCTATACTTATTCCAAGGTTAGTTATTCTTAAGCAAATCGCAATTATAATTTTCATTAAAAGATTACTATACTTAAGTCAAGCCTAGTTTGTTTTATACTAAGAAAAGCTAAAATATTCGACCCAGTATAGCTATACTTATTTTAATAATATATCAAATTAAATTAAATACATATTTAATATTGATTAAAGGGCTATATGCTTTCTCAAACAAGATTAGTTGTTATTGCGGATATATGAATGTAAGCTTGCATTTAGTCAAGATTATTACTCTTGAATATAGCTGATATTTTTTTCTGCATGGTCTAAAACCCAAAAGTAATTATTAGATATTAATTTTTTACTGTGGTATACGAGGTATGTCAAACAATACGAATTTTGTTTTCGAGGAAAGCCCCTATATTTTTATTAATATCAATATTTTTTATTAAGAAACAATATGTAGAATTAAAACTACCTTTTAAATATGCAGACTGGTTTATTAAATAAAAACTTTTTAAAATGTTTTTTTGCAATAATGAGCGTTTATAAAACTTTTTGCTATTTTAACAGTTATTAGGCACTTGTGTACAGGGTGGCGCCTTTTCGTTGTATTTGCAGGGTATAGCGAAAACTAAAATAGATAAAACAAATCTGATTGCTTATTCTCGATTTCAATTTTTAAAACAGTGTTTTTCAAAAAATTGTAAACTGGAAAAGTTTTAGGGAATTTTACGTAGTAAGTAGTAACGTACCTTGTATATTTTATAATCAGTTTAAAGGTCTTCTTAAAAGCTCTAAAAATCTTACAGTTAATATATCTACTTTTAATAGTTTCGAATATATGGCCATCATCGGGAATTTTTTAAGGAAACACCCTGTATAATATATTACCGTTGCATTGTTATATCAAAAGGTTTTACATAATAAAATTCTCACATTTAATATAATATTTATCTCTTATAGTTTTGGAAATATGACCATATAAATATAAAAATAGTAGAACGACGATATGGAAGCTATATTTTCGAAGCTGTTATGGAATAGTTATTTACGTTACTAGACTGGAAAATGGTATTTTACGGGTCGACGAAAACATTTACAGGGGCGAGCTGTGGCGAGTCCTGTGTTTTGAGGAGACCCGTAAAATTATTTCCGGTCGAGTATCGTACATAATTTTTTTAATTGACCGGAAAAAAAACTGTGTAAATTTTTAGTGTTATATTTAAACGACAATAAGGCAAGGCTGCTTCAATTATTTCATCTGATTTTCCATGTCTGACCCATTTTGGCAAAATGTGGATGCTTACTTTACAATATCTTAAACTGTCAAATAGTAACAATTGAAGTCTGACAATTTTTGTCATGGGTAACAGGATTTTTGATATCAGGGACCGAAAGTAAACATACCTGGAAAGTAAACTAGGGACCGGAAAGTAAATTAGTCCTGTAAAAATAGCATTTTCCGCTTAAAAATTGAGTGGAAAATTCAATTTTTCGGTCAAGTAAAAAAATTATTTTAAATGTGGTATACCTAAAAGGTCTTTTTAATGGTCATAGTGTATACAAAGTGTTTTATTTTAAAAAATGCCATTTTATTATCGAACTTCTGACGATAGCTATATTTTCGAAACCATGACGTGATAAAATATACAGGGTGTCTCACGAAAACAACCTTAACTTTGTGGTATAACTTTTTAAAGTTAAAGTCAGATGAAAAAAATATAAATACGCCAATGAATTTTCCGTAAAAATTTCTAAAACTTTTATTTATATATTTTTTAAATCATTAATATTAAGCAAGTTACAAGTGCCTAGTCAAATTGACAAAATTGAAAAACACTCTGTATCTCTCAAACGAATTAAGTTAGCCATGATTCACTTTTAACATTAAATTTGTTGGTAAAAATCGAAATTGAAATTGCAGCAATCAGATCTGTTCCAACTTTTAGTTTTCGCAATACCCTGCAAGGTCAACAAAAAGGCGCTACCCTTTGCAAACTTATATTTTTACCGTTAACACATAAAAAATAAACGAAATGTTTTATTTTAATAAATAGGCTTGCATATTTTAATAGTATTTTTAATCTTAAATATTTTTTTATAAACATTTTCGATATTATGAAAAATTAAGATAGGTACCTTTCTTCTTGAGCAAAATTCAGATTTTTGCCATGCCTTGTATACCACTATAACAAATAAATATCTAATAATTGCATTTTGGGTTTAGGACCATTCAGAACTTAAAAAAAAAGATTTAATCAATAACAAAAGTTATCCTACGAACCTAAGTAGACATATAGCAGTAATATAATAAAATGCTAAAATTCTAGATAGAGGTCCTAATTTTACTGTTATTTTCAAAAGTTAATTTGTTATTTAATTTTTTTGTATCGCAATACTTGGACTTTGGAATTTTGTATTTTTATTTTAAAAACTTTAAGAACTATTACTTCAAATAACTCATATTTAAATCGCACATAAACAAAACTTTAAAAAATTATTAAATTAATTATGGACTACCTTGGTAGTTAACATTTTTATAGTATTTGGAGAACAAATAAACTGTTCATGTAATTTTTAAAATATTTATTATTTTAAATTTTACCTGTTAGCATTTTAGTGGAATTAATAGCAGCACTGTTATTACTGGGATGCAAACTGGAGTTACTTTCAGGTTGACTGGAACCTACGAAAAATGATCTAATTAAAGACTTATATTAAATTTAAGATAATAAAGGAAAAGGCTAGTATTAAAGGGTACAATCTCCAAAGAATCTATACTGGGTTAGTAAAAGTATTGCAACTCTTAAATATCTTTAGAAGCGCTAAAGGTACGTTTACCAAATTTGGTATCTCGAAGGTATCGGGCATAAATAATTTATTGGTAAAATCGGCACCGTTGGAAGATTTTCCCGTTTTGTGCTACACGCATTTTTTCGTTTTTAAAATGAAATGTCCTATTAATTTTTATTGCAATAAATTGTGCAGGCCAAATTTAATAAGTCCAAAAATTTTTAAAATTTGTCACTAGCTGCTAAGATATGACAACACACACTTCAAGTTTGGCAACAATGCTGATATTACTAATGAATTAGACATGTCAAAAAAGCTCTAAATACCAAAGTTTGTAAACATAGCTTTGGTGGTTTTAAAGATATTAGGGCCCTATATAACGTTTTGCTTAAAGTGCATTGTATCATATCTCAACAAATAATAGTATCATAATTTTTAAAATTTAGAAACTTACTAAATTGGTTCCGTCCAATTAAATGCAATAAACAACTAAAAAAAATACCTGTAGTATAAAACTGGGAAATCTGGTAACAGTGAAAATATTACTTTTTAATTTCACATGTCCATAACACCTTAGATACCAAATTTGGTAAAAGTAGCTTTAGAGGTTATAAAGATGTTTAAAAGTTGCAGTACTTTTTACTAACCCAGTACATTGAATGTAATGCATTCTTTCTTGTTTGAACACTCCATTATCGATGTAGTCATGGCGTAAAAAGTGATTTTTTTTTTCAATTCCATTTTTAAAAATACAACTGTTGGGACATTTATATCACTGTTTGTTTAAGAAGTATAAATAGAGATTGTAGACATAACTATCATATAAAATATATATATATATATATATATATATATATATATATATATATATATATATATATATATATATATATATATATATATATATATTTTTAAATTAAATAAACTTAACTCTTAGTTTAAGTAGTCGCTTGTTGGCATGCAGTATACCTAACTATTAGACGAATTAAATTATTTAATTGTAGTAATATTCAGGACTTCCGCATTAAAAGCCATATTTATTCTGTCTCTACTAGGGTATATAATCTCGAGCCTTTTTCAAATCTCGGGATTCTTTGACTGGGCACAGACATACCCGGATTCCGGAATAGTCCCGGGATTTGAGGTTAGAGTACAAAAATGCGAAAATATTCAAAGATCAACTTTTAATTTTTAAACTTTCTTTAGGAATAGGAAAAAATCAGAACAAAAAACTCTCTTTAAACAGAACTAATTAAAATATAGAAATCAACTTAATTAACTTTCTTTTCATCAAGACGTTTTTACAGTCGTCTGGATTAGGTGCCTTTAAAAATAAAAACAAAATTGCATTTCTGCAACATCGCGACACCCCCTCATTTTAATTGATCGCTTTAAAACATTTGTATTTTGTAATACAATATAACAAACCTATGGCAATAAACCCTTTAAAAAATTAAAAGTAAAATATCCAAAATATACTTTAATATACATATTTCTGTCTGACTTTTTATTTTTATTGGCATTGACAGGAAAACTAAGTGCGTTTCGTTTCATGCAATGTTATTTTAAAAAATTATATTTATTTATTGGTCCTGAAAATTCCAGGGTTTAGGAAATTTCAAGTGGGCGGAATTCCGGGCTTATATCGCCTAGTCTCTATACTCTACAACTTAAACAACATACACTAGCAAGTAGCAAAGACTTGTTACCGTGGCTAAAAAACTAAAACTATATTTTTACTAACTTTAAAATAAATAAATAAAATGATCAATTTAGGACACTGACAAATAATTTAATATAGAAAACATGTTATATTGTATCTTTAAAATCGTCTAAAAACTGTATAGTATTTACCATTTAGATGTGTTAAAGCTGGCCTTGTTTTCTGCCCTGTCGATTAAAAAAATAGTTCTTTTATTTTAACTATATTAAAATGATATTGTTTTCTAAAGTTTTGTTATTAATTTTTAGAAAGTTTTTTTTTACTTTTCTGTAGTTTTAACCATAATAAAATAATTTTCTAAGTTATTCTATTTTTGTGGCCTAAATTTTAGTTTATAATAAGATAAAAAATATAAAACAATAGTATTAAAATTACTCCTATTATTTATATTACAATAGATTTAAAATCCCTATTAAAAGAATAAAACATTTTTTTTGTATTTTCGTAAAACAATGTAAGTATGTATTTTAATACTACAATTAGATTAAAAATATGTAAAACAAAAACCAATATTATCCACGCTTTTGTTTCTTATATAAAATTGCTTTATTTTTGTTAAAAAAAGAAATGATTTGCAGTAAACCGCAAACTAAGAATTTATCGTCATATTTCATTAGGGTTAAAAAATATTTTTAATTATGTACCGCAAATCGCGTTATTTATTAAAATAATGTTTGGTATAATTTGTTTCCTAAACTACAACTTTTAGAATACTTAATTATACTGTTTTCTTAAAACATGATTTTTGTGTCATTTTTAAATACCTTAATTATTTCATAAAATTTGCAATTACTAACGATAAACAAACTAAACAGTATTTTAAAATTAATAACATGCATTAATTTAAGGAACAGTGATTACAGAAAATAATTTTGCGTTTTTAAAGCAGTAAGGTCCAGGTAAACTATTAAAAATTAAAAAAAGTGAAGATCTAGTATCTTCATTAATGCAAAATAATTTATTTTATGTCGAAGAAATTATGCTAGAAATATTTTATTATAAGACGCAATATGGGTATCTAGTTCCAGACTCTTAAGATTTTTTGCTATAAAAGTTAGGACAAATGAAGACAAGATTAGAACAAGATTAATGCCAGATCAAGACAAGATCAAGACATATATTTCCACAACAAAAAAGAAATCTCCTAAGTTTTCGAATAATTTGAGTTCTCGAACTATTGGAAATTTCGAATAATTCGAATTTTCGAACTATTCGAAATTCGACGAATAATTCGAAAAATTTACTATTAAAAAAAAAAACTATGAGAAAAAGATTTATACATACACAAAATTATGGATCTAAAAAATATTTTATACACAAGAATAGTTTGTTAGCTCCAAAATTAAGGAATTTATTCTCTTGGCTTCAATAAATTATTTTAATAATTGTTTTAATTATGTAATTAAAGTTTATGGTTTAAATAAAAATATGTATTATTTGACAAATTTATATTTAAATATTAAATCCTAAATTTATTATCCTCGAAAACTCGTTATTACTACAATAGCTCGTGATAATTAAAAAATATATATTTAAAATTTCTACAATTATTCGAATTTTTTCGAAATATTTGGGAACTTTTGAATAATTCGAATTTACGAATTATCGAATCCAATATTGATATTCGATTCGATACAAATAAGTTCGAATTATTCGCACATCCCTCTTTATTTATTATATAAAGCAGTTACTATAAAGTGTGTTTTAAATCATCTTTAATCAAAAAAGGATCAAGAAACCTTCAAGACAAGACTTTTTCTTTATAAGACAAAAGAGGTATCATATTCGAGTGTGTAATGATGAGTATTCGAAGACCGAACTCTGAATATACCAGGATTAGAAGTAGTCAATATCATCTCTGAGCGAGTACATTGGTTTTTTTGCTATATAAAATATTAATAGTAAACAAGG
The DNA here is from genome assembly GCA_014170235.1 of Listronotus bonariensis. Classification (NCBI taxonomy): domain Eukaryota; kingdom Metazoa; phylum Arthropoda; class Insecta; order Coleoptera; family Curculionidae; genus Listronotus; species Listronotus bonariensis. The sequence goes on from JACEGR010000765.1 coordinate 168,139, forward strand.
CGATTTACATTAAGAAATGGTAATGTAGTAAAGTAACAATTGCGTGATTGTGTGTTTGTTCCTTGTTTAGAGGTCAGGACCCTTTTTGTATCAGTAATCATAAATATCACAAATATTTATCACTATTTAGTACTCGGATATTTTTTTTTATAACGGTATTCGATATTTATATTCAAATACCGAGTTTCAGTATTCGACCCATCTATGCACTGTGATAGCATACAATTTACTACAAATAGAGAAACCTTGTTTTGGCAACTAAATTTGACTAAACTACGACAAAATAAAGAAAATAATTTTTGTATATTTTTTACTTTGCATTGTAATTTAAAATTGATAATATTTTTGTACTGAGCAATATTTTTTATACAGGGTTTTTCATATTGTTGTTAAAAAAATTATTGGCAGATTTGACATTAGGAAATTAAAATAAAACGTTCATATAAACATGGGTCCACAAAATTTTCGTTCTGAAGAAACAGGATCTAAAAAAATATAATCCCTGTCGGAACTAGGTGAGTAAGTTCAGCGGCCAGAGCCATCTCGCCAAGCAATTTCAAAACAACCAGCCAGAGCAATCAAGTTAGGGTTAAGACGGCAAAAGGGGTGCCATCTAGGCGTATATGGCGTAAGTAGCACGTGCCAGTAATACCAACAAAACCATATTGGAAACCTGGCACACTCATCAGTTCACGGGTTTGTGAATTTCGGATGAGCAGTTTTGCACAACCCAGGTATGGCGTACAGCAAAAGTTTGAAAGTTGGTATATATTTCCCACCCAATTGAAATTCATGCTGGTATGTCTGGATTTAAAATGTAATTTTAGGAAAAACGATTTAAGATACCGATTCAAATAAAGTATACCTTTTTTGTACAAAAATGATGGAAGAATCAAACGGTTAAAGCAAAATGTCGAATTTGTCGCCTGTGTTAAAAATACATACCTTAAATGAAAAAAAAATCGTCGCACCCTGTATAATTCCGACATACTAAATATCCTACTACCTATGAAAAGAAACATTACTTTAAGGTTATTTAGTAGTCCAAATATCATTGGTACTGTGGCAACAGTTCAAAAGTTATATTTGAAATAAGTTTTTTTATGCCAACTTTGAAGGTCAAAATCTCCCTAACGAAGCGCGATAGAACTTTTTTATATGAAATACTAACATTATTTTGGCTCACCTTATACTGTATATGTATTTGTTGAAAACTGTATATACATCTAGTTTAAATAGTAAATGTTTATTTCCGAACGGACAAAATCAATCTGTATTTCTTTATAATGAAATTTTAGACCTCAAAGGTTCAAACGGACATTTGAACTGAACTGCAAATTACAGAGAATATTGCAGTTAACTAAAACTGCTCTCATTTAACATGAATTCGAAATTTCTATTTTAAAATATTAGAATAATTGCAGTATTATATGATTACAGTCGACATTTGTTTGGTCTGCAAATTGACCTCTTGTTAGTTGCATTTAACTATTACCATTTAACGTTATTGGTTATAAGAAAAAATATACACGGTGTTTCCTAACTACGGTATGGACCCTAAGGAGGAGTTTTTCTATGTCTTTATATAAAAACCTTAAACTATTAAACTATAAACATATGTCCGCATTAAAAATACAGGGTGTTAAGGTTTAAAAACAAAATAGGTATTTTTTTAATTGTCCTAAAAGCCGTTAACCTTCAAATTCCCCATTTTTTAAACGTACATTAAGCAGTTTTGTTATTTTACCAAAATTGTGGTGTAGTTTTATCCTACGAAATTTTTTTAAACCTAGCAAATTTGGCCTTCCTAATTTATTGCATTAAGAGCAGAACTAAAAAACTTTGCCGACACTATGGGTAAATTTTTCATGTCCAACACATGAATATTAAATTTTGAAAGTGTCCTTAAGCGGCTTAAAAGGTAAAGAGGTCAGTGGATGAAGATGTTATGTCACAAATTACTTTTTTGAGTATTTTAGGTTTTAACATGTTTGGACTTAGGTTTTTTGTTTCTTTTTACGACATTTATATCACAAGCGGACAAAATATTTTTATTTATCAAAAAAATATTAACATGTTTTAAGTTAAAACGGGCAAATAATAACTTATTGTATTACAAATATCAGAAAACCAAAATATTACTAACACCTTTGTCCACTGACCTCTTCAGATACGTAAGTTGAATGGCAGTACTTTTTATTAACCCAGTATAAAATAAATACAATTTCTCTAAATCAATTTATAAATTTTAAAGACGTATGGGCCATTTTTTTTTATTTTGTGTTACTTTCAAACACATAAAAATTATTAATAACTAAATTTATTAAAAATATATCATCGCTTTAAAGCAAAACCAATTTGCAAAGATTTGTTTTTTTTTCGGAAAAAAAATATTTTGTTTTTTATTGCCCAGTTTAATTAAAAAATAATCAATAATTTTGATACTTTTAATTTGTCCGACATTTTGACATGTATTTAAAAAAATTTTTTAATACCTTTTTTAAAGTTAAAATTTTTTCTAAAAAGTAAAAATATATAATTTTGCTTTAAGGGACAATATAACCTCTTAAAAAAATCACGTTCAAAATATTTCCACTCTTTGGTAGTACTAGATGAAAAATTTATCAAAAATAGTTTGTTTAGTTTAAATAAAAATTAATTTTTGTTAGCTATTGTTTGACTTTTTTAACCAATAATCCTTGTTTTACAATTTAAAACAATATTTTTTTCTACAGTTAAACAATTCCAAAAAAAAAAATCATTCTTTCAGATATTTTGTTCAGGTAGTAACACAAACTGAAATAAAATACAACTGCATTATCTGCATTAATTTTTAAAAGCAATTTGATTTTCAAGCTTTTTTTTTTTGTTTTGTAGGATTAAATTAATAATTTAAAATAATTTTAAATTATTCTATTTTTGCGTCAAAATTATTTTGTGTACTGACGTCACAAATGCCACTTATTAAAAGTATTTTAAAACCTTAGCAAGGGAATGTTTCGAATTGTCTTGACAGTTCATATGCCAAATGTGTTCTTATGGTGTTTTTTGTTAATTCAATAAAATAAAAATATAAAAGAAGCTAATGTAATAATATTGAATCCATACCCAAATTACTATATTTTTAAAATTAAATAAATTGTTGTAAACGACTTTAAATAAGTGGCGTCATGAAATGAAATAATTTTGAAAGCATTTATTTTTGCAACTTTCCAAACAGTGATGTAAATGACGAAATCGTGGTTTAAAATTATTTTGAAATCTTTTACGGCAAAAATATGGTTCTAAATTAAAGGAAATAGACCTTTAAATAATAATATTAAGGGCTTAAACCTTTGCAAAATTTTATTTTTGTCACCTTTAACATAATTTTTTAGTCTACTAAATAGGGTATTTCGAGTAAGTTGCTGATATTTAAGAGTAAATTATTTTGAAATCTTTTACGGCAAAAATATGGTTCTAAATTAAAGGAAATAGACCTTTAAATATTAATATTAAGGGCTTAAACCTTTGCTTCCTTTTTTTGTCACCTTTAACATAATTATTTAGTCTACTATATAAGGTGTTTCGGAGTAAGATGCTGATATTTAAGAGTATAAATCCATAAATAAATCTAAAAGTTTAAAAAAATTGTAAATTACTTTCTTTTGATACAGGCTGGTAAAGTTTAAAAAAAAGCTCTTTTATCACTCTGTATCTCAAAACCTACGACATTTGGGGCATATGAAGATTTAAAATTTCCTTTTTAAAATTACTTTAGAAATTAAGCCATTAAGGCGTATCATTCTAATATATAACATCCTGTATAATTTGGACCCGACCATACAAGATGGGCATTTTTTTAAAATTTAAATATCTTGAAAAGGACTTTCTATATCAACTTTTACAAGTTATACTTTCTTTAGTTAAAAATGTTAGATTTAATTTTTATCTGAAAGTCACATACAAAGTGACTCAAAGTTATATTGATTTAAACATGTGCAAGGTATCACAGGTAGAGCTCTCTATGTCTACATTTTACCATTAAAATAAGAGTGGATTTTAAATTCTTAAACCTTTCTTAGCCAAATTTTGTTTTAATACATTAACTAGTAGCAAAATTGTTTATAAAAACTAAATCTAAATTTAGCTTTTGTTACCCTGTAATTGGGTTTTCATTTGTCTTAAAGCCTTGCTTATGTTGCAATATTTTTTTAAAATGTGCAATATCATTTGTAAATCGGGAAGAGTTTAAATTATTAAGTGCGTGACTCAACTTTAATTAAAATATAAGAAGGGAACTGCTTTACAAAACTGTAACAAACTTTTTTCGAGTCCGCTTGCTTACAAATAGTTTGCCAAATGTTTCGACACATAGTTCGGCCACAACTTCGCCCAAAGTGTGGCGGCAGCATAAAAGAAAATACAAAAATAAGGGTAAATTACATCGGCTCGTGACTTTATAGTTAGAAATCCTATTTAAACAAAATAATATATTTTTAATAATTTAAAAAATATAAATAAAAATCCATATGTATTTAACTCTTTGGCGGTCACTGTATATAGAAAAAAATTCTGTGACTTGTATTTTTGTAGTGTAAACAACTTTTTAAATTTTTTAATTTAAATAAATAAACCTTACGCATCTATAATAATAAAAAAATATCCAATTAACAGCGACCTAGTATTATTCATCGTATCTTTTTTCTTTTATCTCCATAATACCATACCTCTAGAAATACTAATTACCAAAATAATTTTCCTAAATAAAAATTCTTAAAGCCTTTAAATTATAAACGTGCATATTTTTTTAAAATGCTTTAATAAAGCTGGATTTTAATTTGGTTTGGGAATGTAATAGTTATTTATTATACACAGGGGAAAAAGTTCTAGATTTTAGCTCTTGGTTTATTGTCTCCCTCTGCTTTAAGCTCGAGGTTTTGTTGACTCCCGACGCGAAGCAAAGGAGACAATAAACCGGAAACTAAAATCTAAAATTTTTTCGCTTATAATACACTATTTTTTTCTGTGATGGGAGAAACCACGCCTTAATATTAAAAAAATAATATTAAAGTCAGAAAATTAACAATGCAAAATTTGAAGTTTTAAACTGGTCGACTGATATATTTGAAACGCAATTAGACCTTACATTACTATGGAAACCCTTAAGGAAATTAGTTAGTATCTGTCAATGCAATTTTTTAATTTAACGTGTTGAAGTTAAAGAGTTAAAACTAAAAGCGATCGTTTAGTAGTTATTTTATATAAGGTAAATGTAAGTTCTGTATAATAAATAATTCTAAAATTAAATATTTACCTTTATTTACGTGTATGTATGTCTGGGAAAAAGTACTCACTTTTTATTCTAAAAGTAATTTTATGAAAAGTCACATTTTACTACCTGTTAACAGAGATACAATGTAAAATGTTTTCCCGCAACGAAAAACAATATTTATTTAATTGACAAGTAAAGCAAGACCTACAATACCAATACGTTTAAATGCTAAAGTTTGTTTTAATGTAAATTATTATTTTTTTATTTTAATAAATGTTAGTTAACTTTTTAGTTTATTGCAGAGAACTTTTAATTAAACCTTTCCAAATAAAACTGTTCAACATTTTAGAAAAAAGATAATAATTATTAATTTATTAATTAAAAATTAAATTTAGAAAATAATGCTCCTTTCCTTTATAATATTTTAAGATAAGCAGGTTAAATGTATTTTTTCTTTTTTTTATGACAAGAAATCCTTTAAAAGGGATGGAAAAATGGACTGCAAAACTGCAACAGAAAAGCACGCTTTTAAGGTATAAAAGTACTTAATTTAAAATATATTTCAATCTTTTTACTGGGCTTATTTGGTGCTTTGGCTTATTCGTTCTGCAAAAGTTGACAAAAGTTGTGGGTTTGATATTAAAATTGATAAGGAGCTTCAGTGCAAAACACAATTTTGAAGAGTATCTCACAATTTTCACTGGTTTTTTTATGTGTGTCCAAAAAAGCATTTTTATTAAAATATATTATAGAATTTATAAATATAAAGACTGTTAAAAATACGATACAAAAAAATTATACAATTTGTTTTATATAATTTTGTGGTAAAATATCAAAAAACAAATAATTGCGTAGATGAATACTTAAAAATAATATTATTTTAAGGACAAAAACTTTCTTAATAATATGTTTTTTATTGATTTGCTTGTATTTATCTTTTGTCGTATAATAAAAACAGTTTGCTAAACAACAATTTTAAGTTTTCGTGTTAAAAAAATCCATAAATTAATGGCAGTAATATTTTTTATAGATATATTTTAAATAATAGGCATTCTTAAAAGCTTTAATTTTTAAGTAATGCTATTAAATCTGTAATACAAAAAAAAATTTAACTGTTCAATCAGTTTAACGAAGTTATTAATTTGTATACAGGGTGTTTCTTAATTGCGGTAAGAAAATCTAAGAGCATATTCCTAAGCCAATTTTATAAAAAAAAGTTAATTTAAACATAGGTAAAGAAATGCTTTGTTTCTATATATAGATACAAGGTGTTAAAGTTAAAAAGAAAATCGGATTTTTATATAATATCTTAAATAAGCCCTATCCAATTTTAAAAAATTTGGCTGTAGAATTAGTGAAAATAGAAAGTTAATTTAGCCCTAAACTAATTTTAATTTGTGGCGGCGTGGAACACACAGCCTATGTTATTGACAAAAAAATGTACGCCACTGACTTCTTTTGTAACTTTTATTTTTTTTTTCTGAATTAAACATCTAAAAATGCCTCTTTTTGCGTCTTTATATTTTTAAGTAATCTTGCTTACTTTTCCACAAAAAAAGAAAATCTGCTAAACGGCACAATTCTGGTCCATACAAGAAACCCTTGGGGAACTTCTTATTGGCTATAATGTAATAACAACAACAAATTCTTTAATAAATAACGTTTTAATCTAGTTTAACAAATTTTAGTAAAAAAGTGTTTTAGAAATTTTTAGGTTTTTAAAAAAGTTTAACACCCTGTATCTTGTAAAGGAAAAATTTGAGGACCCATGTTTATATTAACTTTTTTAATAAAAATGGCCCAGAAATATGCCTTTAATTTTTTCTACCGCAATTAGGAAACACTCTGTATATTAATTTAAAATAAACTGAAATTACTTGACATTCTAATTTACTAAGACATTTAAATTTAAATAAATTAAAGTCAAAGACTTTTTAAAACTAGCTTTTAATTTAAATGCACTAAAAAGAAAAGAATATAGTTTGTCTTTGAAACTTTTACTATAAAAATATAACGTCATTACACAATTTAGTGGATATAAAAGCTTGTCGGAAGATTTAGGTACTCGTGTTCACATAATTCTAAATTTAAGAAAGTCAAAAGCAATCAGATCAAGTTATTTAATGTATTTTTTATTTACTTAGGCAGATCTTGCGACAAGCAACATATAAAATTGTGTATGGACGTTATATTTTTATAGTAAATGTTTTAAAGAAAAGTTTGTTTAACGTGACTTTAGTTTTCGAGATTTGCTTAACAATACCTTTTATTTGATAACCATATTGCAGAAATGCATTTAAAAAGTTCGCCATCGTGGTTGTTTCGCCAGAATGTATTTAAAATAATATCACGTTATTTTTTAAGTTACTTTTGGCATAAAGTAACGTACCTACGGATAATTCCTTTACTCTATGATTTTGGCAAGCACTTTCAATTAATTCCCATATCGTAAAAGTGCATTAAAAATGACTAGTCCGCCATCTTACGGGTTTCGCCAGGTTGAATTTAGAATAACGTCACTTTAATTCTTAAGTGTCTCTTAATAATTCCTTTTATTTAATACCCATAATGTAGGAGTGCATTAAAAGTAGGTAGTCTGCCATCTTGGGTATTCTGCCATATTGTATTTAGGATGATGTCACGTTATTTTTCAATTTACTCTTCGCAAGCCCTTTCATTTGAAACCCATATTGTGAAAGTGCATTAGAAATAACTAGTCCGCCATCTTGAAGATTTCGCCATGTTAGATTTAGAATAATGTTACTTAAGTTTTTGAGGTACTCGTGATAAGCCCTTTCATTTAATACCTATATTGTAGAAGTGCATTAAAACTTACCAGTGTGCTATCTTGGGGGTTTTCTCTTTTATTTATGTTATTTTTTTAATCCAATTACTTACTACTTATTATGAAAGACTCTCTATATATTTTTTATTTTTTTATATGTGCTAATGCAGCAAAGTATCCTTATGGGTGGGTAATTAAAAATACGCTACATTGTGTTAGCTCTAAAAAAATCTAGAATAAAAATTGAAAGAAAATTAAATGTGTTATGTTTATTTATTTAAATAAATAAAACAAACAAGAATATCTTAAAAATTACCATCTTTTTTTTAAGTAAAAACGTCTGTAAAAGTTATTAACAGGCAATTTTGTTTGATCTAGTCGCTATGGGTCTAAGTTGAAAAAGTATGATTTTTTGAATATTTAAATAGAAGGTTTTGCCTAAAAAATATAACCTTACCAAACCAACCAACCCAATTTGAACGAGGTTTTCACATAATAATAGAGTGCAAAAATAAAGGCGATTTTTTAGGTTCATTTATTTGCACCTACCTCGAATCAGGTAAAACGTATTTAAACTTTTTTTACTTTTGTACATAGTTTAACCATTTCGCCGAGTCGGTAACTGTATAATATAAAAATATATTCTAAAAGGTACAAAAGGTATAAAATTAAAATTGATTAACTTTTGTAAAAATTAAGTAAAAAATAAATAGGGTTTAACTTCATATATTTAAATTATACGAAATGACTGCGATTTTCAAGTCATTGTGGTAATTTATGAAGGACCGAAAGAGATTCGTGCAGATTCCAAGTAAAATTCTTGTCTGCAGCAAAATTACTGTTAGATAAGAATGCAATTTTCAATTCATTTAAAATGCTTTGAGTAAAAAGCGGCAGCATCGTAAAAGACTTTTATTAAAATGAATAACTTAGATTTAAATAATCAATCATATTTACTGGATAAAAACTGTTTTATATTAAAGATAGTATTTAAACAAAGGTATCGCCATAGGTTTGTCTAAAAAATAAGGTCAAGGCCATATTTAATTTAAAAAAATTACCCCAAAACTTCTGACAAACCTTGTATAATGGCAACCCCTATATTTTTAAATTTATTAAAATATATATTTTTAGTAATACAGTACCAAAATACATTTTTTAAGTGTAAAATTTAAAATTTTACCATAGCTTCATTTTTAAAATCAAAAAATCAAAATTTACTAATCTATTAGTACCGTCATGAACAATAAAAAAATGAAAATTGACAGTATACAGGGTCACTCAAAATTATAAAACTTTTTTTTAAATTGTTCATAGTCTTGACCAAATTTTTCTAGGCAACCACATAGCAATATGTTTGTTTGAGTACCATCTTTATTATTAAACAATTTTTATCCAGTAAACAGATAGGTGAAGGTCGCTTTCAGAGTTGGGTTGAATACTGAAAATCGGTATTCGAATACGAATACGAATACCGGAAAAAGAAAGTATTCGAATACCAAATATTTGAATACTTGGAAGAAAAAGTATTCGAATACTCGGTATTCACGAAAACCCGGAATCAGTATTCGAATATTGGTAAAAAATATTCGAATACTAGAAAAGAAAAAAACCGATGAATAAAATTTTGAAGAGCAAAAAAAAAAGATCCCAACCTCATTTTTCCTACTTTTAATTCCCTTTTGGTATTCTACTCGTAACAATTTTGGTATTCAAATCCTGCTTACATATTCCGGTATTCAAATACTTAAAAAGTATTCGACAAATACTTCAAAAGCATTTGAATACAGAATCCCCAATACTAACTAAAAAAGTATTCTGGCGAATACCGAATACCAAACACACAAATAATGTATTCGAATACTATTCGAATACCGACAAAATGTATTCTGAATACTATTCAGAATACTGAGTATTCGAATACGATCCAACTCTGGTCGCTTCCTATTCAAATCTTAGACTATAAATTTTTGGCTTAATTGAAAGGTTTTTTGCAAAAACAACAAATGTTATTTTTAACGTAGTGCCATTGTCAATTTTTTTCTTTATTAAAAAAACGAATGCTTATAGAACCTTCAAATATATCTCTAAATTTGCAAAATACAGCTATATTTACAAACATATTATAAACAAATATAAAGAGGTAGCCCTATGGGTTTAAAGTTTTGTTGCTTTGTATTAGTTCATTTCTGGATTGTAGACATAAAAATAAGGTAAGGTTTATCAGCGATTCCTATACCAAAATAAAAGGTTTTTAAAATAATGAGGATTTTAAAAAATTGCGACAAAAACAAAATTTTAATATTTCCTACCTTACTTAAGTTTGACTCTTTATATTATGATATATTGCTAAAAATGTTGTTTTTGTCATGATTTTTAAAAAGAATCCTAAAAACCATTTATTTTTGGTATAGGGATCGCTGATAAAACTTACCTTATTTTTTTGTCCATAATTCAAAAATGAATATACAGGGTATTCTATTAAAAAAAAAGTTTGATATTAATCTTTTTTAGGAGCACCTTGTATAATTCTTTATAATTTGAAATTATGCTCCCAATATACCCACATATACCTGTATTTTTTTTTAATATTACCCTTTTTGTATTAGAGACCGAGGTGTTTGTGATGCGCTACCCTGTATATTAGGTTTTTTTACCATCCCGGTAACTAAAAAATGTATGTGAATAATGCATCACATGTAAATTTAAAATTTTGTTATATGTAAAAACATGACCCATTAGCACCTTCGATGAATTCATAAGTAAATTTAACATAATTTAACAATGGCAAATGTATGACTTTATTATTAAGTAAAAGTAAGTTTAAAAGAAAAACAGTTTTAGTTTACCAATTTGTAAAATGCCGTATAAAGACACTTCTAATACTGGATTTTCTATTAAAGCATGGTTGACGAAGATTTTTATTTCGTATCCAATAAATATTTATAAACTATTATATTTGGTGTTTTGGAGGCAACCATCACTTCATTTGGATAACCCCAAATATTGGTCGACAGAAATGCCGCAGTTGGAAAAGAAATTAAACAGAAAACTAAGGTTATCTAAAAATGGTTTGGAAAGAGTGCAGTTTAGCAAGAAGAAACAATAAAATGCAGAACAAAGCAAAATAAAAAAATAGTGAAAATTTTAAAACATTTCTGATAACTAATTGTGGATCTTAAGTCCATAACTTTTTAGTGAGCTATGAATACTAAAGAATGTGTTTTTAGATATTTGATATTATTCCAAATTGTATGTTTACAAAACAACTTGTCTTAAAAGTTTAAAATTGTAAATAAGCGACATAATAATAGATATACCAATACACAATATTTAGGAAACGTATTATTTTTGTTAATATGTAGGTATTAGTCCTTTATAATAAATTTATAAAAAAAAATTGAATGTTTGTCAACAGTTTTATATTATATTGCATTTTAATTAAAACGTGCCACCCCGTATGTTTTTGTTATTTTTAAAATCGTAAAAACTTGGAATAGGCCAATTATTATTTTTAGGATTACACATTTAGAGCTAACTTTTTATATTCAGAGTTATTCTCCTACCCACTAACGCAGCCGTCACGAAGTTTAAATAAAAAGAAGGTCACGTGATACTTTATTTTAGACATGTGATTAATATCTTTTTAATGGTCTTTAGGTTTTTAAAATCGATTAAGTAGTTTTAAAAAAAATCACCCTAAATATCGGTGTCCCTAGCCGGTGACTTAATTCTACAACTTTTTCATTAATAAAATAATTATTACAAGGTGGCCATTTGAAAACGAAACAGAGCTAATTTTGGTCATTCTAGGTCATTAAAGAAAAAACGCTCAGACCCGTCAATTTTCGATTTTAGAGAGAAACATTTTTTGTCATTTTTATCCTCTGTACTGCAACCGTCTAGCGGAGGTGAGACTTTCCCCCAAAATGTTAAATTAGAAGAGGGTTTAAGTAATACCTTATTTTAAAGGTATCTTGACCCTGATTACAACTGCGAAGTTTGAAGTTTCTGAAATGATTTCTGTTGATATGACGGCTTGTCAAAATTTGGATTTTTATTTTTTATGTATATTATTAAATTTTATAACCTGTAAGAGCAAGCTTGTTAAAACTTAGAAAATATATCTCAATATACCCTTAGGTTAAACAATCTTTAAACTAACATATCAATTAATTTTTCTGTCGAGGGTATAATTCATTGTTAAATTTTAGGGGTAAGTTACACCCTCGAGTAATATCTCATTTTAAAGATCGTTTTACCCTTAATATATCCCTTAAGTTAAAAGTAGCTTGTTCTTAAGGGTAATTTATTATAATACATTAAAAAAATAAAAATAAAAATTTTGACAAGACACATATCAACGGAAATATTAGCAGCGACTTCAAAATTGGCAGCTGTAATCAGGGTCAAGAGACATTTAAGAAAATGTATCACTCGAGTCTTACCCCGGCTAGAGTGCAACCCTCTAGCAGGGGCGAGACTCACACTCACATTTAGGTGATGAAAGTGGCAAAAAATATTTTCTTGAAATTGACGGGTCCAAGTGTTTTTTCTTAAATAACCTGAAGCCCCCAAAATAAGCTTTGCTTCATTTACAAATGGCCACCCTGTACATATAGCAGCTGTATGGTTACCTATATTAAATACTACTTAATTGAATGTTTAAATTAAAATAGTGTGCATTATCGGTATATATTATTTATTTACTTATTTTCTTATTAACGAGCATTGCCCAATTACAATTATTGTTTTACATACAGGGTGGCCATATGGAAACAAAACAGAGCTAATTTTGGGCATTCCAGGTCATTTACGGATAAACGGTCGGATCTGTCAATTTTTAATTTTAGGGGGAAACATTTTTTGCCACTTTCACCCCCTGAACTGCACTGTCTAGCAGGAGTGAGACTCACCACCATAAGTAAGTAATACCTTGTTTTAAAGGTCTCTTGAGCCTGTATATTTGTTTTCGATGTAGATAGATTGGATTTTATGCCTTTTTTTCAAATTTTCCCGAAAATTGCAAAATTGTTTATAATAATGCCAAAATTTGTATTTTTGTGGAAATGCTCGCAAAATTATTTAAAACACCGCATAGTCCAATGCCGTAGTTGGATTGTGCCTACGTCACAAAAGATAAAAGCTACGACATCTTTTTCTATTGTGTGTTCTTTTGTTGGCGTACTTATTTACCGTGACTCTTTTTACATAAGTTCTGGTAACATGGAAAGCTGATTGAACTCGCGAATTGTGGAATATTTTAAATCAATATTAAAATTATTTACAAAAAACTATAAACAATTTTGTTACAAGTTTAGTTTTTCTGGGTTAGTGACGTTGTAAATTATTAATTAAAATAGTTTTTACCATTGTAAAATTTTGGGTAAGAGCCTATTGTGCATCGTTTCACAAATTTATTTGTTTTTTGTTACTTTTCGTTTTGCTGAAAACGACCTTCATTTTTTTTAGTGGAAGACATTTTAGATTAAATATAAAAATAAAAAGTCGGAATGCTATTTTCTTCTCTATTTAAATAAATATAAACATAGTGTGTGTGTTTTTAAAATTAAAAATGTTAAGGTCATTTTCCGCTAAACCAGACAAATTAAAAAAACAATGTATTTGTTGTAAAACAAAAAGTTATAGGAGGGAGCCATCCGCTGGGGACCTTGATATTTAGAGTAAAGCTAGGGATATCTAGAGTAATTTTCTTTAAAACTATAGAATTAAAAGCTTTAAAACCATTTAAAAGGAAAGTTGAAATACGTTAAGATACGGCAACCTTGCCACTCCTATTTTAATTTTTAAGGAAAAAGAACTAACCCTGAACTAATAAATTTATACTGGGTGGTATTAAATTTAGACAATCAACCACGGGTAAAACGGTTTTAATTTTTTTAGTTATAATTTTTTTGGTAAAATAATAAATTAATTTATTGTGGAAGCTAAAAAATAAAACAGCCGACATAAGGAACAAAAAATCCATGATAAAACCAAAACATCGATATTTAAATTTTAATGCACAGTGATTTTTAAATATGGTAAACAAAGTTTCTACAGATTTTGCAAACGTTTTAACATAAAAAATAGCGCTTTTTAAATTTTTACTTTTTCCCTATTTATCCCATATTTCTACTGTTTCTGGATATTAAGATCCCTGTGTATTTCCGACCAATTTCGGACACACCTTTTATTGACATAATGCTTTATAACACAATCAAATAATAATAAAAAAATAAAATATAAAATAATAAGAAAGAGTAAAAGGAAAAGGGACCAATTTATTTAATTTTAAAACATTTTAAGAAAAAATTATCTTTGCCTTTTCTTTCTTTAATGGCATTGTTAATGTAATTGGAAAATAAATATTTTATTTGTAAAGAAGTTTTTTCTTTAAACATTGGTATATATTTTCAGTTATTTTGGCGTTGAGTAAATTGCTATTTCGGACTTTTTTTAAATTTATTTAAACAATACATTTTCAAAATACTATTAAGGGCTTTTATAGCATTTACTATCCACAAGAGCAATAATAAATTAAATGTATACATAATTAAATAAAAAAAAATTGTTAAATTACACTAAGTGAAATCGTTCTTTATTTGTGTATTTTAAATATACCGTGTGGTCCAATAGGTGTGCAACAAATAAAAAACGTTTATTGTTTGCATTTTGTCAAAAAATTAATTCTTTATAAAAGTTGGTGCATGGTCAATACAGTTATATTAGCAGTAGTTAGTTTTATTAAGAGAAATGATAGAGAGTATGTTAAAAAAAGCAAAACCTGCTTAAGAGTAAACTAGCCTTATTTTTAAAAATGCAACAAAATGTTTATTTAAAAAATTATTTGGAATCAAAAGTTATGTGTTAATTCTAGGTCATGACAATGATGCAGCAACAAGCGCGAGATTTACATATTTAAAATGCGTTAAAAAACAAAATAAAACATAACAAGTTTAAAGGAAAAACAAAGAAGAGACAGACCAAGTTACAAATTAAACTAATCTAAACTAATATAAAATGTATAAGTGTAATATTAAAAAATAAAATATAGAAATAAAATAAAAATTAAAATGATAAATTTAAATGAATTAAAATAAAATAACAAACTCAGAGCAATCCCAATACAAATCTATCGTTTAAAAATTTATTTTGGTAATAGTAATAAATCTTTTTTTACGTCATTTGTCAAACACGTGATTTTAGGTGGTTAAACAATTTTTTGCCAATAAAGAGGATACATATTTTTACCAATGTTGAGAAGGATATCGGAAGAGCCACTCGACTTTTACGATTCGGATAAACGGATTTCACAAAAATTTCACCCCTCTCATGCTTCTGAACCAAACACACTGTTTTCAATATAATAATCCATAGTAAAGTTATTATTTTTGGCCAAAAAAGAGGTCTGCAAATAAAAGGTGAAGACCCCCCAAAAAAAAAAACGTTCCAATATCCGCTCCTTTTCTTTACTTTACGCCCCCTTGTATTATTTGCTTTATATTAATATAACTTTTACTTTCACCTCCGATTTGCATCCCTCCTGACCTGGCGCTAAAGCGGTTGCTTAACGGCTTCACGCATGATCTGGCAATACATGTTTTAACCTTTAATTTATACCGGTATGGAAACCAAACCGTCGACTATAGCCAAATCATAATCCTTTCCACCAATTAGCTATGTACTCTCCTAAAATTTACTACTGGAACGAGCCCGCATATTCAAACAGAACGCAATCAGGGGGTCCTCGCTTACATCGTTTCCGTTTGCCGTGTCGCCTGGTCGCCTGACTATTTCGTATGCTTTTAATTCCCCATGGTCGACCAGTTGGTTTCCACACCTGTGTAATAATTGGTAAAGCCAACTAATAACTCTAAACTTGACTACCATATACCAAATAGATAGCAATATGACCATGCCCAAAAATTATTTTTATTTTTTAGGCGAAAACCCTTGATCAAATAAAAAGTCAGAAAAAAACACATTTTTGAAACTTAACGAAAATCTGACATATTATTTTTACTTAAGGAAAATGCAGTTGCGTACCATTTTTGTCTGGTTTTTTTATTTTTATATTGTATTATTTAAATTTAAACAGTTCTAAAAGCAGGACGTTTGGGAAATTTGTTTATATAAAGTTATTTTCGTCGAAAAGAATCATTTCCTAAAATTTGCCAGAATAATTTTACTTACAGCACTTTATATTTATTTATAACAATATGTTAATTAAAAACTCATAAACAAAATAAGTTCTTTTATATTTTTGATTCATTTTAATTGTACGGTTTTCTGTGGTCAAAATTTTGATCAACAGCATAAAAATTCAAATTCGTCTACTGTAAAGAAATTCATTTTTATTTAATAGATTGTAACAGTACCTTATAGGCAGTTGCGAAGTAACCGATAAGCAATTTAAGCAATTGCTTTATAAAGAGTAGAAAAGAAAGAAAATCCTTTTTTTATGTTTTATTGAGGGCTTTTTTTGCTCCTTAAATTTTTTTAACTCAAATTAAATTTTCCTTTTTCCGCGTCAAAAACCATCGCTACGAGGACTCACAGAAGTGAGCATCAGATAGTCTTAATCCGACACTGCCTATAGGTGGTTATTATCATAAAATAATTACTAAACTAACAATAGTGGGACTGACAGGATTTACGCGAAGCGATGTTTAAAGAAGCCATCCAGAATCTATGTATTGTTACCAAAGCATACAAGCGTTTGTTCGTGCTAAACTTTGCCGATATAGACCTTTTCATCAACAATAGGTGGGCAATAAATATTATCTCCACAAAAAAGTAAATTACTGGAAAAAATCATCGATGGTGCTTTACTTATTCATGTCAGTTGAAGCTCATTATTGTGAACAATTAAAAAGGTGGTTTGAAATTTGCATAATAATTTTAAATTTTAAGTATATTTTATATGTTTAGCTATTTTAAAAGTTAGGTATTGCCTTAACGCACAAATCAAATTTGACATTTATGTAAAAATTTTAAGAAAGGAAGGTTCACAAGTGTTACTTTTTGCTTGTCACCATGTTATTCCAAGAACAAGCCATTTCTACCCTTAAGTAAAATATGGGCCTTGTTAGTGCCAATTAAAAAGAGGGTACTTATAATTTCTAAAGAAAAAAAAAACAGTATTCGATTTAAAACGAGTTGTGAGGCGGTTTAACCTGGTGAAGTACATTTTCGTTACGCGTTTACGCCCTTTTTGTACTTGCATTTCGCAAAATGTATTATTTATATTTTGGAACTTGTAAAACTACATACTCACTCTCACTCATTATCTAAGTTATTCTCCTTTATGTCTAGAATTGGCCCCAAGGGTCTCTATAGGCTCTGAAATACGGTTTCCGCGAAAACGCGGGGTCAAGGGTGCATTCTACAGCCAAAGCCAGATTTGTGCTCGACAGGTCTAAGGCTAACTGAGTCTCCTTGTTTGGGAAATGACCCCTTAGGGGCCGGAAAATCGTGTTTTAAACGTAGCAATCACAACAGTGATATTTTCATGTACATTTGAATTCTGGTCCATACACTATGCGCGAAAAGTTTATGGCCTGTTGAAATTCACAGTTTGGGATCAGAAAAATGACCCCTCAGAATTTATTAGTACAAAAATCCCTCTGTACTGATCGCTACGTCTGAAACACAATTTTCCGGCCCCTAGAGAGTTGTTTTCTCGGTCCCAAACAGGGAATTTAAACAGGCCATAAACTTTTCGCGCATAGTGTATGGTCCAGAATTCAAATGTATGGTTTTTTGTCCAAATAAGCTCCGTAAGCTTGATCTACTAATAAAAATAACTCCTTAAAAAGTCGATTGCCTGCAATAAAATGATAAAGGGTAGTCGGGAGAGCACGGTCGTATTATACCTTCACAATACATTTTTACATTACTTTACATTTACGGAATTATCCTTTCTTAGCATTAGCTAAGTGGTCCTTTGAGTAACATTATTTTTTATAAGCCGCCAAATCGCTTCTAGACAACCTGTACGTACTGCTGTAAATAAACATTATTTAAATACAAGCAATATCTTACTTAACTAAGCTATCGAAGGGGTACTGAAGAAATTCGAAAAAGTTGACGATCCCCCAAAGAGGTGGCAAAAACGTCATAGGCGTCCATAAAATGACAAAAAAGTGAGCAGATTGAGAGGTTACGCGTCCCCATTTTTTACTAGCTACAAATTAGTAAATAAAAATAATATTAACAATTTTATTCTGAGTTATAAGTATTACCTATCGAAGTTATTTATTTATATTTAAATATTTACCGATAATGCACAATTTGCACAAGATATGTTATTTAAATTGCTTAATGATTTTTTTTGTGATATTTCAAAAATAATTTGGAAAATTTATAAAATATTCCATATTGGTTTTAAATAATTTCCACCGTGTACCGCAATGTTGTTTCTTTTCGTATGAACGACGTTATTTTAATACATTATAAATATTTTTTCCGTATGGTTTTATTTGCTACTTTCTTTGTTTTTATACAAAGAAATTAATTGATTTTAGTTAATATTTTAATTTCTTTCTACGGGTAGCTATTAGCAGGCACTTTAGTACAGTTATTTACAAAAAAGTACGAAATAGATAGCTAAGGTTCGGGATAAGCACTCTTAACGAAAAAAGTTAACTTTAAAAGCTTTGTATCGTCTCAAATAGTGTAAGGTGCGGGCAGGCGCATGCGCAGATTTAATTTAATTAATTATATTTTGTCCATTTTATACACTTATGTTTTATGTGCAATATGTTTTTAATATCAAATTACAATGAATATTTTCCTTATACGTTAAAATTCCAATAAGAGGTGTGCAAATATCGAAAAACTACAGCGAGAATCTGGCAAAACCGCTGCTGAAATAGAAAATGTTTTGTAAGTGTTTATATTGCTGACAAAATGGTATTGTTACCTACCGTCAAAAAAGTATATTCTGACAATTAGGTATTTAGTGCCATCAGGGAAAAAAGATTCTGACCCGAAATTTTTAACAAAAAATGTCTTAATTTGGCAAACAACCGATCCTCACAATATTTAGTTTTTTTCTGTTTAATAAAATGTTTAAAATTACTTGATTAAAGTTTTAAATTAATTTGATTAATATTCAAATAAATTACACTTGTACATCGAAATAAACAGATAAATATTTGATTTAACGTGTATTTTTTTTAATTGCAGTCGTTTGTTTCCACATTTTACGAAAAAGACCTTCTCCTGCAGAGTCCGGCTTTTTCGAAAAAATATGAAAACAAACTCTTGCAATTAAAAAACACGTTTTATTTGAAAATTATTGGTAATTTTAATGCACTTGTGCAATTACCCCAAAAGCAGATTATAAAGAAACTCAATTTTAGATTAAGGTTATATTGACAGTGACAACCAAAGACATTTTGCTTTTTTGTACAAAAGCTTTCGATTTACAGAATCGCACATCACAAGCTTCAGAATCATGTGATGAAAATCTACTTCTACTCCACTTCAAATACATCAACAATTTCGGACCCAGCTCTAGTAATAGGGAAGCCCCCAAGAGCCCAAGATGCTAAATTTGCAGTTACTCAAGTGACATAGAGACCTATTGGTTTGCAAAGCTTGGATGATAAGATTTTTTTTATAATGTATACATTATAATACCTTTTCATCGGTGCGTTAAGCGGCTATAGACTTTTAAATATGTCAAAAAAATTATTGTTTCGGCATGTGGAAATTGTTCAAATCGTATTAAATTATATATTTTTTGTTATCCTTAAATAATTTTCTTTAAAATAAAAAACACGCTCAAGCATGTCAAAATGTCGTTTTTCTTACAACTTTGTAGCTCTCCGCTCTCTTTTCGTCACTCTCAAATTGTTAGATTAGTAAAATATACACTCTTTAGCATGTAATTAACTCACCCTATCTTAATCTGACTCGCACGACAATTTCTGATGAATATTTTTGTTTTTACCATCGGACCTGTATACGGGGTTCATATTTGGTGGAGGTATTTAATCGGCTAAAAGGTATCCTCCGGTATATTTTTCTGACGCGCTATAGTAACTTCAGAAATCCCCTCTTGGGCTTCCTTACCATAGTAAGAAAGTACCCAATTAATTTTCATAAACACAAAAAAAAAAAGTAAATAATTTTTGTTAAGCAAAAAAAAACATATCCTATTTTTCTATTTCTAACTTCTTAACTAACAAATATTAGCAAACAAGCATAAGTAAATTAAAGTTCAGGGTGATTAGATTTAAACTAATAAATAATACAGCGTGTCTTCGGAAGTTCTTACCAAATGGGAAACTTTTTAATTACGAAAAAAAGTGCCTCCCTATAAAAAGTCCTGCTTAATGAGATAATATATTTCCACAAAAATGTTTGTATGTTGAATGTACAGGGTGGTTTAAAATGAACTTGTTTCCAAATTGAAATACGGGGTATTTCCTAACTACAGTACAAACTTTTAAGAGGTGTTTTTATGTCATTTTTTAAAGAAAAGTTTCTATAAACATATGTCCGGAGTTGCGTTGTTTTTGAGATACAGGGCGTCATTTTTTTTCTAAAAGTCGATATTTTATAAATATTTTAAATACGAAGCCAGATACAAAAAAATGTATATGACACTAAAAAGTTTTTTTGCTTTAATCTTTAGACAATCCACGAAGGCTAAAAGCCTAAATACTAACGTACCGTGGGTGTCTTAGGCGAGGTAAGTGGGAGTTTGTTGACACGGGACTTAAATACTTAAATATTTAGGGGAGAAGGAAAGACCTCCGCAGCAGGTTACACATTCTAAAAACTCTAGGAATAAGAGAACGAACAAAGTGGGAAGTTCGGGGCCTGTCCAGTTGGACCGTATAGGGATGCATACGCGTGGTACCACGAGTTTCTCTGTTGGAAACCGTGAGTGAAGGAATTACACGAGACAATTCTTCAGAGTAGAAGCCATGGAAGTACCTATAAAAAGCGAAAAATCCCCCACAGCCCGACGATGGGCAAGAGAGGGAAGCCTTTCTGTAAGTGAAGGATCATTAATGAGACAAATAGCTCTTCTTGCAATGGAATCAATAATGCTTAGGGTTGTGGGGGACGTCAGTTCCCAGATATGAGAACAATATTCCAAGGGAGGTCGGATTTGGAGGAGAAATGTTGGTGCCAGTACTGAGCCCTGAGGCACTCCAGCTTTAGCAGGAATCTGAGAGTCTGAAGTTTCTTGACCTGCACCTGGATTCATTTTGTAAATGGGACTACCACGTAGAACATGTATGTAAAAAAAATAATTCTGCTTTCTTTGCGTTATCGCGACTACAAAACACGTTTACGGAAAATACTTAGCTAACTTTGTAAAACTCTATGGTCTATGGTACTGTCATCTGAACTACAATATTGTGTTGTGGGGCATTTTCTTGGATAGTGAAAGAGTATTTATAAACTAGAAAAGAATTATTAGGCTAATCTTTCGACTTAACTCTAGGACTAATTGTAGACCTACATTTATTAATAAAAAAATATTTTCATTGCCCTGTTTGTATATATATAAAGTCAGGGAAACTCAGAGAAGTTTTAAAAAACTCTTATTTTCATAGTTACTTCACCCGAAAAGCTTCCTCTTTTAGTTTGGAAAATCATAGATTGAGCATTTATAAAGAATCCCCTGAATAAAGTGGTAAAAATTATTTAATAAATTACCAAATGAAATAAAAAATTCACCATTTAATAAATTTAAATACCATATAAGAAATTTTCTCCAACAAAAATGTTACTATTCGGTTAATGAATACATGTCAGACTCGTTGTCAGATATATTATAGGAAATTTCTATTTTTTTAATTGTTTTTTTTTGTAATATTGTAAAATGTGAATATTCTCGTTGTAAATATTGTTTCTTTTAATATCTTTTAAATTTTTTATAGATTTTAAACATGTGACGTGTGCATTTGTATGGCTGACGTAAGAAATAAAATATTAATATTATTATTATTATTAAAATTATCGAGACGCCATTGGACTTAATAAAAATAATCAAGTAACGGCTACACTAGTTCAATATTATTAATAACCTAAATCGGTAAATATTTTTGTAGTTGTAATGAATAAAAAAATTAAATGGAAAAATGTTGTAGTATAATTATTTTTGCGACCCTATCATTACTTTTCCTAATTATCTTTAAAAATTATTTTTATAGGGATAATAAGGATTTGCCCGCAGCTAGATACGAACACTAATGAATTCATTATATTTTATCGATAAAGATTAAAACACTAAGGACTGGCGTATGAAAATTGGACATTAACATTCCTAGGTGATAAAGTTTTATAGGTTAATCGAACACTGAGCAAAAAGGTTTAACATCGATTGCCAGCCAAAGTTACAAGAAAGAGAAGAAATAATTAAAAATTAAAATAACTGGAATTAAATTGTAGATGTTTTGTTTTATATTACCTGAAATAACAATAAGGTTAATAGGAATCGCTAAAGTATATGTATACAGAGTAGGGTGGGTCAAATAAATCGACTTTTTTTTTAATTTTGTAATGTAAAAAACTGGTTGGTAGACCCTTAAAAAAATCTTTGGTAATTTTCTAGAAACGGGCGGCAACTCCGATTTTGACGAAATTTGGTATACGGGGGTTCTTTGGGGCGCTGATCACGAATCTGAGAGATATCCATCATCAAAGTTGGTATTTGAACTAAGCTTATTTTCACTATATTCCCCCTTCTTTTGCACACAATTCATGATTTAAAGCTAAAGTGGCACACAATATTTGATTTTCACCTTTTAAAACCTCGTTTTTCTACGTATTTTACATTATTTCTGCATTTAATTGCATAGCTATACTTTGAATCATTTTAATCCCAGTATGCCATGAAGCCCTATGTGTATGTATGGTTGCCGCATTATCAAAGAAAAGTCACGCAATTTAATGCAAAAATAATGTAAAATACACAGTGTCACAAATATTTTGTGACACTTTAGCTTTAAATCAAGAATTGTGTGCAAAAGAAGGGGGAATATAGTGAAAATAAGCTTAGTTCAAATTTGAAATTTGATGATGGATATCTCGAGAACGAAACGTTTCCGCCAAATAATTCTTTCAGATTCGTGATCAGCGCCCCAAAAAACCCCGTATACCAAATTTCGTCAAAATCGGAGTTGCCGCCGGTTTCTAGAAAATTACCAAATCTTTTAACATATCAGCTTTTAATTTTAATAGAAACCTTCCTCGCCCCTCAGTTATATATTTCTTTGATGGATGGTATTTATTTGGGTACACGCCAAAATAAAATTAAAAGTACTAAAAACCAAAAAAAATTTAAACAAGTAAAAAGATAATTAAAAATCGACGTTTCGGTGGCAAATCTGCCACCGTTGTCAAGACAAATGGAATAAAAATAATAAAAATAAAAACTTACTATTATTTAGGTTTTAAATTCAAAATTTTTATGTTTTTCTAGGATATTCTGAAAACTTTGACATTAAATGTCAAAACATGTTTGTTTGGTTAGTGTCATAGGGACATAGATAACTGGTTGCTGGTGTATTGATTGTTTATTTTACAAAAAGGTGAATAGTTAGTTAATTTTTAGTCTTCCTGAAGATACTTCAGTATCAAGCAAAGGCAACCAAGTGTTATTTAAATTAACTGAAATTGATGCTACACAACTATCTTTATTTAATAATATATACGCACTTTCTTTGATTTTGCGTTTTTTAGAACAAGTTTCCTTTGCTAAAATGCTCGAAGCATCCCAGTTTATTCTATGATTGTTATCAAATGCGTGTTGGCAGATTTTTGATTTATGAAATTCTGTGTTTTTAATGTATGATCTGTGTTCTTTTATGCGTTTGGCTAATGGTCTACAAGTTTCACCTATATAAAACTTATTGCATTCGCAAGGTATTTTATAAATGACATTTTTGTATTTTCATTTAAGTTGTATGGTTTTGTTTTTGTTAATTGAGATCTGATTGTGTTTTGTGTTTTAAAGATTGTGCGAATATTAAATTTATGCCCTCTTCGTTAAATTTTATTTGATAGTCCGGGAATGTATTGTAAAAATAAATTTTAAATGAATCCGCCAAACTACAGAACATATCTTCAATATATTTCTTTCTTTTCATTAAAGAGAAAAATATATAACTCGGTTTTTACTATAAAAAAATATCTTGTCTATTTGTAGGCAATTGAATTCTCTACAAAAAGGGTATATCGTATTTTTTTGATATACCTGACAATCAAAAAGATATAAAGGTTTAAAATTGAAAGAATATTATAAAAATACCTTTTGTTTGTATGAAATTTTGTAACTTGCCAAAAATAATAGTTAACAATTGACTTTCTGCTATTTTTATCGGAAATTAGGCGCTTTACAAAAAGGGTTTTAGGTTAGTTACAAAATTCAAAACAAAAAGATATTTTTTATAAAATTCTTTAATCTTTGAAAATGAATATATCTTTTAATGGTTAGATTTATCAAAAGTATAGGAGATCTTTTTTGTAGAATGTTTAACTTTCGATAGATATAGAAGAAACTCAACTGTCAATAATTATTAAGTTGCAAAATTCAAAACAAAAAGTTATTTTTTATAAAATTCTTTAATCTTTGAAAATGAATATATCTTTTTAATGGTTAGATTTATCAAAAAGTATAGGAGATCTTTTTTGTAGAATGTTTAACTTTCGATAGAAATAGAAGAAACTCAACTGTCAATAATTATTAAGTAACAAAAAGTTATTTAATGGTAAGTATTATCAAAAAATACAAGAAATATTTTTTGTTCAAAATTTAATTTTCTACAAACATATCAGACAATAATTTTTTTTCATATAGTAGAGACCGAAATATATATTTTTCTTCTTAATGATAAGAAGAAACATAAAACTGAGGGGCGGTGGGGGTTCCTATTAAAATTAAGAGCTCATATTAGAAGAGAATTTTTTAAGGTCTCTACCAACCACTTTTTCACAGTGCCAAATATTGAAAAAATGACGATTTTTTGACCTACCCTAATACAGAGAGTACGAAATTGGGAAAATACAGTTTGTTCATAGATGAACTATTTATAACTGTATTTTGTTCTTATATAGTTTTTTTAGTACATTCCACGAAGGCTAAAACCTTAAATACTAACGCACCATGGGTACCATAAGCAATGTAAAAGGGAGTTTGTTTACAGAAGATTTAAAAACTTGGAGATTTGTAGGGGAAGAGAAGACCTCCGCGAGTATCAGTTTTCACAAGCTAGAAACTTTAGTAACAAAGAACCGAACAAAGTGAAATTTTCATGGGCCTCTCCAGTGGAACCGTATAAGGATGCATACGCGCGACCCCATGAGTTTCTCTGTTAGAAGCTACAAGTAAGGGAATTATACTGGACAATTCCTCAGAGCAGAAGCCGTGGAAGTACGTATAAAAAAGAGACAGGCGATTGGCAAGAGACAAAAGCCTCTCTATAAGCAAAGGATTGGTAACAAGGCGAACAGCTCTTTTCTAAATGGAATTAAGAATGCTAAGTGTTGTGGGGGACGCCATTTCCCAGATATAAGAACAATATTCCAGAGGGGATCGAATTTGGGATACATACAAAGTGTACAAATTAAAAGTGGGAAAATACGTTTTCGCTTTAAAGCGAAATCCAAGTTTTTTTCTTTTGAAGCTGATAGATATAAAGTGTTTACTCCAATTAAGGTTCGTATTTTACGACCTTTTTTAGTACAATTTAATAATAAAAAAGATTGTAATATGGTGCGAACTTAAGTAGACACGCTGTATAATACAGGTTTTGCTTTATGAAATAAATATTTAAATTTCGAGTGGCAGAATTTACAAACATCTGTAATACAGATACAAATTTAGGTATTTCCTTCGGCACATGTACGTGGAGAGAATATGGCATTACACTTTAAATGTTTATCTAGAAAATATTCTGAGATGTTTTTATTATTGTTTATGAATTTGTACAACTTCTACATAAAGCAATTCTTTACTGCGTCAATATTTAAGCATGTACTGGGTGCACATAAAATTACTAATAAGCCTCTCATTTTCTTCAGTGGTAAGTTTAAAATTTTAATGAGATGTATGGCAGAATCGAATCCAGACTTTTATTGTTTGAGCTTTTATGTGGTACTTCTGGTTAAACCTTTGATCTTTCAAATAAATTATCAGAAACATTAAAAAAAATCTACAAGGATTAATCTGCATATCTTATCTAGTTTTTGAAAAAAAAATATCATTTTAAAATGTCACACTAATTGCCATGTATATCCATTGTTAAAAGACAAATAAAGGTAAAAAAGACTAGTATGATTTTTTAAATAAATTTATTTAATGAGCTGTATTTTCTTATGCAAAAAAATGCTTGGTTTACCAGAAGTAACATAGAGACTTACTTATTTTCCAATCTGTTTTAACCATTAACTGGTGACATGGGACTCCGCAAATTTTATTTTGACTCATATGTACCATCACAATAATAAATGAAACATACCGTTTAGGGTACCTTCCTAGATTGTAGTCTAGTAGTAAATGCTTAAAGGGCAGCATACAGCGTTTATCTAATTACAAGTTAGGTAAGTCACGGAGTCTTTTAGACTCCATGTCACCACGTGTGTAACAAAACTTGCGGTCAAATTTAGCAATAATTCTTTTATCCTCTACGTTAAATGTTTGGGTTAATAGATTATCTATTTATTAAAAATTTAGCTGATCTGTTGGCTAAGGATTGCATGATTAGCAGGTTAAATAAGGCAAACTTTAGAAGAGATCTAAGACAAAGTATTCATCGTATTCAAGAGATTCCCGAAAGTGATGTTACAAAAAAAACCTGAAAAATATTGACAGCATTTTTGTGCTTTAGCTGCAAAAAGCTCATTTGGTGTCAGTGTTCCAAAAATTGCTGCATCTCTTGTTGAAACAGCGATATAAATATATAAATTATTCACTGTATTTTACGTTTTGCAAGTTTTTTTTACCTTTAGGCAAAAAAATTGTATTAGTGTTTTTCTTGTACATTTATCGCCACTGGCGATTTTGTTATGCCCAAAATAATGCTTCGATTTGTATTTTACGCTGAAGTTTAATATTTTTAGGTGGGCCACATTCTAGTTCACGGTTCAGCTAAGGGTTTTGTTTGTGTCTTTAATTCTGCATTTTTCCCTTTTTATAAAGTGTGTCCCAGGATAGGTGTTACAAGAGGACAAATAGACAAAAAAATTAAAATTTTAAAACGTCCTTTAGGAAAAACTGGTCGCATGGTCCAAAATTTTACTCTAATTGGTTTTATACAGGGCGAGTTATAACTAAAAATATGAAAAATGCCCAAAAGCTAATCACTTTTATTTTTTAAAATTACACCAACTGTATAAGTAAATGTTGTAAGGAATTAAATTTTATGTCAAAATTTGAAGGAAAAGCATGGCAATAAAAAAATGTAATTGTTAATTTGTTACATTATACATTAAAACTTAAATAATGGACAAAAGAGAGCAAAATAAAAAAATATGTAGTTTTAAATATTTTTAAAAAATTCGGTGCTTTGAGCCAAGTATTTTAAAAACTGTTAATGTCTAATGTTAAAAATTGACAAAAATATATTTTTTTAAACTCTAACATAACATTTATTTTTCTACAACATTTACTTATAAAACTTTGTCCTATTTATAAAAATAAAGGTACTTTACTCTTGGTCATTTTTCATATTTTAAGTTATAACTCGCCCTGTATATTGCCAATCGAAGTAAAATTTTGCATTTATAAATTTTGAACCATGCGACCAGTTTTCTCAAAAGACGCTTAAAATTTCCTAAATTTTTTGGGCTATTTGTTCTCTTGTAACACCTATTCTGGGACACACTGTAATATAAATGTTTGAACAAGTATAGTAACTATTTATTTAAAAATTTAAAAGGAAAAAATATATATTAAATTTTAATAATTATTAATAATAAATAAATTATTATTAAAATTATTAAATTTTAATAATTATTAATAATAAATAAATAATTAAAATAAAGGAGTCTGCCAGACCCCATGTCACCTTTAGTGACAAAAATTTAGATGTCACCAGTTAAGGGTTAATTATTTTTTATCTTTATACCTAAAAGCTTTTAATATATTAACAGTAAACTGCTAGAATACATTAAGATTGGAAAAAGAAAACTAAACATATTTTTAAATTATTCCAAATTTTCCATATGTTGTTTGGGTGACACGGGATATTTTAAGTTAACACGATACGAAAAAAGTTAAGATATATTTTTATTTGCTTAGTCCAAATTAAGTATTAAACTTTTATTAAAGTCAACGGCGTACATTTTTTGTTAGAAAAAAATTGTTGAGCTACCGATCAAGGCGCAAGTTAAAAATAAATAAGTCTTAAGTGTATAAATAATACTGCTGAGTTTTAACAAAATCGAGTAACGGATATTTAAAACATTAACAAAAACCCAGTTTGTTTTTTAAAGTTTATCACCCTGTATTCGAAATACAATGCATTTCCGGACTCATGTTGATTTACACTTTTTTATATTTTCTGATGAAGAATATTGTCACTAATTCCCAAACCTCGTAACTCCAGAATTAATTAAAATCAAGATTTTTGCACTATCCACTAACTTGACAACAAATGAACTTTACCTGAAAACCTCATACCTTCAGTCATAATGTTTTAGCATAAAGTAAAATTAATGAAACATATCAGCATTTTAATTACACTGATCTGTAACGAAATTCTCCTTTAAATAAAAATATGATGCATATAAAGCATTAAGGCTGCTTTTTGCTATAACATAAGAATTTTGTGTAAAAGCCGTTTTTTATAATCGCTATAATTTTGGATTTTTGTGTGACGATAGAGGGATAAATTTACCGATGTACGGTGTTTTTACAAAATCAAAAGCGCTTATTGAAAAACCCCTTTAATTAATCTTAGTTAGAATTGGTCATCATTGGTTCCAATATGATAAATTATTCTCTCCCTACTCCTTATAAAGCTAGGTTTTATACATTTTTTATGAAGGGTATCAATAAGAATGGTGAAGGTTTTTAGTATTTACCACTTAAACATTTTTCGAGTCAGTAATGATGCAAAAAAAAATATCTTTTAGGCTTGCAAATTCGAAAGCCCTTAAAGGACAATTATTTTAAAATGAAGTTTAATTACGTTTAAAAAAGACCATGAAACGCTATCACAATCTATTCGTAAATAAAACCAAAAACTACTAATCAATTATTAAAAAAAATAACTCTTAATACTTTTTTAAAATAAAATAACGTGCCCCTTAAAATTATTTTTTAAAATTTGCTCTGATTTTCTTTTTCGCTAATCTAAATGCAATTTTAGATGAACATGGGTAAAGAATTAATCAAGACATACCTATTGCATGATAGAAAAGCGATCAAACCTGAAATGTTTAGAAGCAAAATTTGCATGATTTTTGTTGGCCAATTTGCCAAAAAACCCCCACAAAAATATAAAAAGAAAGAAAACTCCAAAGTGGAATGCAACAAATAAAATGCTTATAGACTATTAAATTTATTTTTAGGTCTTGAAACGAACCATGATTTTATTTTTTTTACCTACTAAATTTAATATTTAAATGTAAAGCCAAAAATGCGTTTTGAAAAAAAATATAACATAATAACTAGACGTGATTATGTAATACATATTTTTGAATTAGATATCCTTATTCAGAAGTCTTGAATCTATAAAAATCGTGTGTAATTAATTAAAGGAGGAAAAAATAGGTATCTTTGCATACCAGTGTATCATATTTAACAACTTGTTTGTTATTTCCCCTGTAAAATATGTAGCAATGAAGGTTTTTGAATTAAGACAACGATATGCTTTTAATTTTTTAACAAAATTCTATAAAACCCATATTTTCTGTAATCCAAGTATAAAATAATAGGAAAATATGCAAAAATCCAAAATCTGTTGTTTTGCAAGTACAATTCTGTCTTTAAGCAAGGAAAGTAAATATTCCTTAATATATTTTTTAAAATGTAAGTATATTCAGGGTATCTTAAGTTTGCACCATGTGAAAAACTTTTTATTATTAATTTTACGAGGATGTTATTCTTTATTAAAAGTTCTGCACGACTTTAAACCTAAAATTCAATAATCAGATATTAATTTTTTACGGTGGTTTACGAGGTATGGTAAAAAATATAAATTATTCATAAGAAAATTAACTTTATTTTTCATGATATTAAATTTTTTTAAGAAAATATGTTATTAAATAAAAATAACATTTAAATAAGCAACCTTGTTCATTTAAAAGTTTTTTTGTAAAATTAACAATAAAAATATTCCATATGGTGCGAACTTAAGTAGACACTCTGTATAAATTAAATGTATTTTTAAAAAGAAGCAAGGATTTTTAGATTATCTTATGGTGGCATTTCACTTTTAAATCATTTCCCCAAAAGTTTAAGCAGAAATAATTGCAAAAGTTTAGGGTATAAAGTTTTAATCAATTTGGTGAATCTCCTGCCATGAAGTAAACCTTGTTTATTCCGCTCAAAGTTTTTTTTTGTTTTTCTTTGAACTTTATTTATTGAATCCCCGAATTAACATAAACACTGCTTTTTTATTAGAAGTTAATTTTAAAATTTTATACCTTTTTTGAAAGCTGCTATAGCTGATCAACTAAAGTACTTAAAAAGGCATCCTTTTGTAAGAACGATATCTTTAATACTAAACAAGTAAATAAACAAATATTTTTTTTTGTAATTAAATGTATTGCTTTGTAGTTATTTGCAGAAATAGGCAAATTATTTATTTCTGAAAAAGTGTCAGTTTCTTAGAAAAAAACCATTAGGATTTGAAATATATTTTAGTTCTTAATATTTTATTCTACAAGATTAAAAAAGGAAAAAACCTTCTTACTGCTTGTAATTTTCTTGCACTACTGCATTTTTTTTTATCTTTGGACAATCCACGAAGGCTGAAAGCCTAAATACTAACGTACCGTGGGTGTCTTAAGCAGGGTAAGAGAAAGTTTGTTAACACGGGACTTAAAAACTTGAAGATTTGGGGGGAAGGAAAGACCTCCGCTGGCAGCAGGTTCCACAGTCTAGAAACTCTAGGGATAAAAGATCGAACGAAATGGGAAGTTCGGGGCCTGTCCAATTGAACTGTATAGGGATGCATACGCGCGGCACCACGAGTTTCTCTGTTGGGAACTGCAAGAGGAGGGACTATACTGGGCAATTCGTCGGAGCAGAAGCCGTAAAAGTAACTATAGAAGAGCGATAGATCTCCCACAGCTCGACGATGGGCAAGAGAAGGAAGTCTTTGAGTAAGTAAAGGATCATTAATAAGACGAACAGCCCTTCTTTGAATGGCATCAAGAATGCTGAGGGTTGTAGGGGATGCCATTCCCCAGACATGAGAACAATATTCCAGAGAGGGTCGAATTTGGGACACATACAAAGTGTATAAATTGGAAGGAGAAAATACTTTTGGCTCGGAAGAGAAATCCAAGCTTTTTGAAGCCGCTGTGGCTATAGATATAATGTGTTTATGCCAGTTAAGATTATTCTCAAATGTGATGCCCACAAGGTTAAATGTGTCCCCGCTCTGCATGTTTGCATTTGTCGAACAACTAGGCGCAGCGAGTTTTAAATTTTTCTGTAGGTGCACCTACTAACTTAATTACTTCCTACCAAAACATGTTCTACTGCGCTAAAACAACTAGAAAAAAGTCTTTAACCTAATAATTCACAACATTCGCGTATAAGAACTAACTTTTTATATGGGGTCATTTTCACGTCTTTACATTTGACTTCTTTGGGTGTATTGGCACCCGTAATCCTACGTACTCGCCGCCCCTACATGCACCTTGCAGTAAAAAAAATAAGCAGTAAGAAGTTTTTAATTTAATAGAACGATTTCAACTGTTTGTTAAGAATTTCTATTTTCTTCCTGTATTGGTTTTAAGGACTTAGCCTTACTTAGTTTTTTACACTATCAACAGAGAGCCTACACCGTACTGATGAGAACTGAATAGTTAGAAATCGGTCTGCGGTTGGTGATTTTAATTAGATTTAAAGAAAACATCTTTGTCTAGTGTGAAAATCTGCATCTTCAAATCGGACAGTGTGTGACAAATGCAACCTTGCAATCCAAGGAAATTACAAGCAGAAAGTATTTTTTTCTTTCTTAATTTTGTAGAATAGTTTTCACTCCTTGTTAAAAATACTAATTTTCTTAAATATTTTTTACATAAAGTTTGTTAACAGAAATGGCGTAATGTAATGAATTTCATAAAACTTAGATTAAAGTTTTGTTTACATGTTTTAATATGGTTATGGTTATTCCAATTGCTTTTATGTTACACCACTTTAATGCCAACAAATTTAAAACTTTAATACTTAATCAGACGATAAAGCAAAAAGACATAAATAAGTACTTAGGTTTCTTATTTATTGTCTCATATATTTCCGAACACATAAAAATTAAGTGTTTCATTAAAATAAAACACTTTTATTTTAAAAATATCTTGTAATATACTTTAACAATGTTAGGACAATCAGACAGATAAAAGCATTTTTAATGAGTTGAATACAAACAAGAGAAAGATTTAAATACCATATCTGAACGTTAAATTTTACCATTTAAATAAACAATAATTATAAGGATACAAGGATACCTTGAATACCTTAAGTGAAAACACCTGGAAGTATGTAGGTGTAAAAATTGACAATAAAACTTGTTTAGGTTAGCTTCCTTAAGCCGACAAATTATTATAATCACCATTATTTAGTGTTTTTATAAAAAAATTATTGTGATTTTTTAGCATATTTTATTTTTTTGATATACTTGTCTGCTTGTAACTCTATCTAAGGACATACTGTACAGAACAATAAATAAATCGTCGGTTTAGAGGTAAAAGTCACTAGGTACATTTTGTTACAAAAAATTGTTTGAACACTTTAAAGTTATTTATAGTAAACGCTTTTGGTAGAAATAACTTTCTTGACCATTAATGACACCCATAAATCTTTAATAAAATATTCTACATAAAAAAGATGGTTTATTTATTTCTCTTTTTATCACAAATTCTATATAAAATCGTTGCCATTCCTCGAAACCATAATATGTCACTTAGTGAGTTTTAACCGACGATGTGTTTAATGCGCAAATGTTTGTGTTTAAGTAAGGATGTTTATTTTTTATAAATATTTCATAGAACTTCACACTACAGGGTCACCATGTTTTTTATTATTTAAGAAACTTTTATACTCTTAAGCCGCATCCAACAATTTGCCGTACCGCTCCATGCCGCGATACGTGCCTTGTTTGGCACCAAAAATTGCCAGTTTTATTAATAATTCTAGTCCAGACTGCAACTGCGCTTCGTGTCAAATAACGTCGCCGTCGAGCAATGATCCGAGCCAAGACGGTGTAGACAATAAAACATACTTGTTTGCGCATAATATAATTGTTCGGTCACTGCGAACCTCAGTCAATTTTTTGGCGTCGAATTAAAGAAAATAAAAGCCGATGAAATTGTACCTATATCGAGTAATGCCGATGTACGTACCGAACCTGACTTCCGGTATAAAGCGAGCGCGACAAAATGAAAAGTCACTTCATTCATTTAAGTCAATAAGAATAACGAGGTTAGTGGTTGGAAACAAAAAGTTATTGTGGTACATGCACTTTATAAGGATAGTATTTATTTGTATGCAGTATTTTAAGAACAGTTGTTTTACCTATATCTACCTCACGTGCTATCAGCCTAGTAACCACATGCTGATTGTCTTGAACCGCCAGTAAAACTTATATTGTTGATTTTCATCAACTTAAGGACGACCACATCTAGGAACAACTCTTACATGACCGGATTGCCTAAACTTGTTCTCAATTTTGCTTACTGTAGATTGTAATATAGGCGGACGATTGGGGTATTTTTGATTAAATAACTGACAAACTTTTTGCTGTGTTCTAATTCTATCACCGTAGCCCATCATCATCAAAACCTCTATGCGCTGATTTTCTGCAAGCCGCATTTTAAAGGAATTTAGTTATGAAAAAACTAAAAGTCTTTTGAAAAATAGTAAAACGTTCCGAAAATACAATTTAAACTGACAATAATAATAACTATTAACATTAATTATTTTGTTTCTCGCGTCATAAGTACATGGCCTACCTAACTTTTTCTGCGCTTAAATACAAGTTTTCATAGACGTCCAATCTCGGTGTTGAGTATTGTCAAACTTTCAAGTCAGCGTGCATGAATCAATTCTAGTGTTGATTTGTGCCGAAATATGCCATGTTCAAATTTTAAAAGTAATTAACGACAAAACTCTTGGTTTTAGATATGCTACATGAAAAATGTTTAGATTTTTCCGGAGAATCCAAATATGCAATAACATACAGGGGGTTATATTTAAGAAAATAATTTTTTTGCTACTTTTATTTGGAACCCTGTATATCTACTTTTTATGCAAAAATATGCGCGATCAAAAACTAAATAGACCGGTCTAAGCGATTTAAAAAAAAAATTGATTTACGAGATAATCAATTTATTCCTTACTTTACGACTACCCTGTATTAATATAGATGAGTAAAAAATCCAATTCATATGTCAATGTGTATCGATCCTAATTAACATAGAAAAATGAAAAATAATTTTTGTTTTTTGGGACCAACATTGACTATTTTAAACGATTAAAATAAAAATGGCAAATATTAAGCAAAATAGTAATTTTACATAGTCTTTTGTGCAAAAAGAAGTCATCTTAACCATGTTTTTAGATTTATGATGTTTGGGGAAAATATTCGTTCAAACTTATCAACCTGTTCGCGCGCCCTTTGACGTCATAAAACCGACAAGCTCTGAATCACCGACTAATCATTTGCCAAACCCTAACGACGTAAACTTCGTCCATACCATAGGTCCGAACTGTAACGCGGTATGCGGCGTGAAGCGGCACAGCGAATTGTTGCAAGTCTGGGTGCGTCTTTACAGATTTAAAACGTTATAATAAGCTATACAAAAATATAAACCTTTATTAATAACTTAACATCAACTTTTTAGAATTATTTACTTGTTACGTTGATATTGGTCACGGTTTTTAATAAATGGCGTCATAAACTTTTATGGAAACAATAGGCTTTTTAACATTTTAGTATGTTTTTACTAAAATTCAATACATGGTGGTAATCAATTTTTACTGTATTTATACAAAACTTATAATACATACTGCTTCACAATTAAAGTGGATATTATGCAATCGCAATTTTTTTTTGTTAATAATATTAAAACAAAAATTATTTAGGGTGTTTCTAAACAAATGCAAACAATTTTAGGAGGTGGTTGTCCACCAAAAATATGAAAAAAACTTTCTATGAACATATGTCCTAAACGTTTTAGTTTTTAAACTACGAGGTGTTAATTTTTGTTTTTTAATATTGTTCTTTTATAAAAACTTTTATACCCATTTACATATTTTAAAAAATTTGGCAGACGCACCCTTTGCACCAGAAGACATGTTTTGACTTTACGAGTGTCGTCCATGAGGGGTGTACGGTATATATTTTTAAGGAAAAAACGTACGCCACTTCATTTTTCTAAAATAAAAGTATTTGTTTAAATCCCCGTTTAGTTAAGAACAAATTTGATCTCTTGACTTTTTTGTTTGATGTACGGTTATCGCGTAAATATACAGGGTGTAATTTAATTGATGGCTTAAAATACAGGGTATGATTCCTTAGCTTATTGTAGAAAGAAAAGTTTATAAAAACATATGTCCTAAACCTCTTAAATTTTCAGATACAGAGTGTTAGAACTTAAAAAAAATCTATATATTTTTTTAAATATCCTAACTTTTGCCCTATTTTGTTCTAATTTAAAAATATTATTAATGACATTAAGGGGGTAATTTATCACTAACTTAATTACATTTAATAAGGAATATTTTCAACAAAAAATGATACGCCACTGACTATGTAAATGTGTGTAAAATTTTTGTGCTCTCTTTAGATTGGGCAAATAAAAATACTGCTTTTATGTCTCTTAATTTTTTTCGTATCTTGTTTACATTAAGAAAAAAACCACCTAATTGCATAGACCATAAAAGAAGCATTACGGGATCTTTTTCTTTTAAAAATCAGGTCTTATAATTTTTAATTAGCAATAATGTAACAAAAATAATAAATACTTATTTAAATAAGGTTTATATCCAGTATAACAGTTTTTAGTAAAATAGGTGTTTTCGAAATTTTTTGTTTATTTTTTAAATTTTAACACCCAGTATCTCAAAAGTTAAGACGTTTAGGACATAATATGTTTATTCTTCCTAAAATAAGCTAAGGAATCATACCCTGTATTTTTAGCTATCAATTAAATTACACCCTGTATAGAAATCATTTCTTGGCATGGTCAAATTCCTATCTAATTAAAGAAATAAATAAAGGAGGTCAATTTTTAATGTAGAGTTTCATATTAGGAATACAAACTGACCATGCCAAAAAATGGTTTCTATTGATTAACGCGAAAACCGTACATCAAACAAAAAAAAAAAGTTAAGAAATCACCTCATGGAGGACACTGATAGAAATTATTTCTTTTTGGCGCGCCCCCTGCGTCCTCCTCTTGATCCGACCCTCCACGTATACAAACGAAATTTAGGCTGGTTAGCAAGAAGACAATGTCTGCAATTTAAAAAATCTATAGACTGTATTCTATCACCCATTATCTGTATGCACCCTGCTACCTAAGTAGCGGTATTTAGGTCTTAAATAAGATGCATGCAACCGTTTTCCCACAGTTTGACTAAAAATCCCGACCCAGCCAAGTAGCATGTCCGAAAATGTTGTTATTTCTTGCATTCTTCTTCTTTTCTTCCCCAATGCTTGTATCCGATCTGCACAGGAATATCAAACACCTTGATAAAATATACCCGATTTTTGAAATTTGCCATACCAATTTCCTCTTACATCACAATAGTAATAATATTACTGCGTTATTTACATAAATATTTTAAAGATAGGTATTTATCTAACAACTGTTTAAAACAATAAACTTTAAAAAAATTAGTAAAGTCATTTAAGCTTTAAAAAGCAAGTCCAAGTTCAATGATATAATAGCCAAAAAAATAATAAAAATACCACTGGACCACATTTTGTCCTTATATTTCCTAATTTAGCTTGTACTTCGGTAGTTACTGGAGTCAAAATAGGCCTAATTTAAGACTAATATTTATAAAACTATATACGTATTTGGCTGAATTTTTCTCCCATTGTCATTATTGACTAGCACGCCAAAAACTACTATCCTCTTCTCTAAAATTTATTAGTTTTATTTAATTTTCGCAAGTTTTATGCGGAGCCCTGTAATGCAAATAATGGGACAAATTCAAGGCTTTTTATGGTTAACTCATATTTCTGTATGTTTTACACAAAAACTGGCCCCCATTTGCGATGCTCAAATTTCAAGCCAAACTTACTGGCAAAAACCGCAATTCGCTATCTTGCGTCATTTACTTTACTCGCTTTAGCGCGTTTCTTAATTTTGTACGGTTTCTTTAATCCTTTATACCTTTTTTATTTTTGGAAATTTTTTAATCGGTAAAAACATTTTTGGAGCAACTTTTTATGCAGTTTGCAGAAATGATTTTCGTTTTTTTCTAAAGTGACCTTTTTTATCCTATTTATTTATTTTGTAAATTTTAAATGGAACACCCTATATATTATTTTAGTATTAAAATGCCCAAAAAATACTTTTAAAAAAATATATCTTACTTTACATTACTTTATATTTGTTTTTGATATACTGCTTCTTTTTCATTTATTCCTAATATTGTCTAGAAAGTAGGCCATGAAAACAGTAATTATGTTTTACTTTAAACAATCTCAATACAACTATTATATTTTATTAACTTTCATTAAAAAACAATTTATAATATTAAATTTCATATCCTAAGGAAGGGTTATAAAATCTTATTTTTAAGGGTACCTAAATAAATTGTATTTTGTTGATGTTTTGCCTCAAGAAACTTTTATTCGGGTTTTCTTAATACGCTTTAATTAAATATAACAAACAATTATTTTTACGTATGCAGGTAAATTAAAGATGCTTAAATTTAGTTTCTATTGGTTTTCCACTGTTATTTTTAATTTACCTGCATCGAAAAAAATTATTGATTTTTTATTACATTAAATTACAACGTATTAGTAAAACCTAAATAAACTGTTCTTGGGGCAAAAATTTAACGCAAAACTAATTTACTCAAAAAAAAGCATTATTCTTTATCTTTTATACTTATTTAATTATTATTATTATAAATGGTTTTCTGCCATAAAAGTCAATAAAATACAAAAGCTACATTGAAATTGTTTAAAGTAATACATACAGTAATTACTGTTTTCATGGTCTACTTTCTAACCATTATCAGAAATAAATTACAAAAGAGCCAATTATCTCAAAAACGGATTAAAAAGCAATATCTCAAAAAGGATTTAAAATAAATATGAAGGATTATACATTTTTGAAAAGTTATTTTTTAAAGTATTTAAATACGGAAATAATAAACAGGATGTTCCATTTAAAATTTACAAAAATAAATAAATAAAATAAAAATGGGCCACCAATAAAGAGCATTTCTGCAATCTGCATAAAAAGTTGCTGTGAAAAATTTGTTGTTGCACGAAATTAAAAACACGCTGTAGCGAGTAAACGATGTATGATAGCAAATTAAGGTTTTCACCATTAAGTTTGTATTCTTTTACCATATTTTATTTTGATCTATTTTTTTTATCCTTGGACAATCCACGAAGTCTACAAGCCTAAATACTAACGTACCGTGGGCGTCTTACGTGAGGTAAGAGGGAGTTTGTTGAGACGGGACTTAAATACTTGAGGATTTGGGGGAAAGAAACGACCTCCACGGGCAGCAGGTTCCACATTCTAGAAACTCTAGGGATAAAAGAACGAACAAAGTGGGAAGTTCGGGGTCTGTCCAATTGGACCGTATAAGATTGCATACGCGTGGCACCAAGAGTTTCTCTGCTGGGAACCGTGGGTGGAGGAACTATACTGGACAATTTC
Organism: Listronotus bonariensis; assembly: GCA_014170235.1. Taxonomy (NCBI): domain Eukaryota; kingdom Metazoa; phylum Arthropoda; class Insecta; order Coleoptera; family Curculionidae; genus Listronotus; species Listronotus bonariensis. Next base: position 207,240 of record JACEGR010000765.1, read on the forward strand.
TCAGAGCAAAAGCCATGGAAGTACCTATTAAAAAGCAATAAATCTCCCACAGCCCGATGACAGGCAAGGGAGGGAAGCCTTTCTGTAAGTAAAGGATCACTAATGAGACGAATAGCTCTTCTTTGAATGGAATCAAAAATCCTGAGGGTTATGGAGGACGCCATGTCCCAGATATGAGAACAATATTCCAAGGGAGGTAGGATTTGGGACACATATAAAGTGTTTAAATTGAAGGGGAAAATATTTTTGGCTCGAAAGAGAAATCCAAGCTTTTTTGAAGCTACCGTGGCTATGGACACAATGTGTTTGTGCCAGTTAAGGTTACTTTCAAATGTGACGCCCACAAGATTGAAGATGTCTTTGCTTTGTAAAACTCGGCCTCTCATAAGTAGAGGATGAGTATTTGATGACTCATTTCGCGACAAGAAACATGATTGTGTTTTGGATGCATTTAAATGAACGAGATTTTTGGCGCCCCAATCCAATATTAAATTAAGATCCTGCGAAAGAGATATTTGCATCGCTCTGAGTTTGTTTTTCAAATCAGGTTTAGTGATGGGTTTAGGAACCTGAAAACTGGAGCGAAGGGTACTATCGTCGGCGAAACTATGAATGGAATTAGTTGTGGACGAGAGGAGGTCGTTGATGTGAAGAAGAAACAATGTTGGTGCCACAACTGAGCCCTGAGGCACTCCAGCATTTACTTGGTAAAAGCTTGAAGAATGGTCGTCCACAATAACTGATATACGTTGATAAGATAGATAACTAGAGAGCCAAGTACAGAGTTTAGTTGAAAGACCATAGGAGGGAAGTTTATTTAGGAAGTGCGGCATGTCATATTTGGTCAAAAGCTTTGGATATATCAAAAGCAACGATCTAGGACTTACCTAGAAACTTAAGAGACTTATTCCTACAGTGTTATACGAAGAAATGAAGATCTGCTGAAGATCCTTTGTGACTAAATCCATACTGCCTGTCATGCAAAATTTTGTGTTTTTCTAAATACTTAAAGATTTGTGATTTAATGATTTTTTATTACTTTACAAAGAACTGAAAGAATTAAAATTGGTCTATAGTTAGATGAAAGAGATTTAGATCTTTTCTTGGGAACAGCGTTTGTGGATAACAGAGTAATTTTTTAACTTGTACTAGTTCTAATCGTCCCTAAGGCATAAGATTTCGAAAAATAGACATAGTTTTTAATTGCAATATTGCCTGTAAACAGTACTCATTAATGGCATAGGCGCAATAAGGGGGGCTAGGGAGCTTAGCAGCTGCGCTTGTTGCTGCTCCGGTGGGGTCGGCAGCGTCGATCACCGGAGTTAAGCATTGAGGAGCGCGGCCATAACTTGTATGGGTAACCCTATGTCCGCCGGCTTTGGGCGGCGGCACGCGGTGTTCTGCTCTGTGGTTAGCGGACGGACCGAGCAACAACCATCCAAGTTATGGAATAAATGGTGTATGAATGGGAAGGAGTAGGGGTCAAGGCACAATACACCTATAGGCTTCAGCGCTACACCTAGGAGGGCGATGGTCGGACATAGGTGGTAGACCCCAAAAAAACGAAAAAAGGGGGCTTAGCCTCTTCGAGACGGCGATTAGCCCCTCAAAATTATAGAAGTATAGTGGTTTTCGGCAAATATACTCTATAGACAGAGGCTTAAGCCCCTTTGCCCAAACCAGCGGCTAGTTGCGCCACTGATTAATGGTATGAAACATGATTAAAAAAACCTTTTTGTAGAAATTGTGAAATTATCCATTTCAATTGTTAACCAGTGTATTAAATAAGATTAACTGCGATTTATTAAAATGAATTAAAGGAAAATAATGCATGGGTGTAAGTAACAAAACAATAAAATTTAGTTGCTGTTTACAAATCCAAGGTTAAAGTTATAAAAGTTAATTAGATACAGTGTATACGGAATGTGTGATTTGGTTTAAAGTACTATTTATTATTATCCTATTTTTAATTTGTTTTATTATTATATCATTGAACTTGGACTTGGTTTTTAAAGCTTAAATGAGATTAGCATTTTTTTTTAAGTTTACTGTTTTAAACAATCGTTTCATAAATATATATTTTTTAGGTAGTAAAGACTGCAATAATATTAATAATATTGTGATGCAAGGGGGAATCCCAAAACAAGTGTCTATAATTTAATAGTAATGTTTATAAATAAGTATAATACATTATTTTTAAATATTAAAATAATGTTAAAAAAATAATGTAATGAATCTAGGTCCAAATATAAAATAATTTAGTTTATGAGTTAAAAGCTTTTTAAATGTTACATAGTATAGTTATTTTAATGAGAAGAAAAAGTAATTTACAGTGTTTCCGCTATTTATTGGTATACAGAGAAACCACAGATTCCTTATGTTAAAATATTAAGATTTATCCAAACATATGTACCTATATCCAAAAGTTGCTTATAGTAAAGATACAGGGAAGGCACTTTGAATTAGCTTGCTCTCGTCTCAACAGCAGTATAGAAATTGACCAATCGACCGAGACCAGGCCAGTTAGCTTAGTGACTTATTGTTCAAAAATGGCCCGATACTTCGGTTTTGAGTAGAAGCAAATGCTTTATACAGTGAATAAAGTGTGTCAACATTAGTAGATTTTTGAACAGACTTACCTCAAAAGTCCTGCTGGCACCCCCCTCAAAGTTGGTTAAGGGATTGATATAGTTTTTTTCTAATATCTTCTAAACGGCAAATGATAAAAACTGATTTTAGTGCCGTTAGATAGAGCACAAAATTATGCAAAATAGTAATAATAAAAATTGAATTTTTGTTGATTTAGTAAAAATCTACAACAAAAAAAGGAGAGCATCCGCACGGCACTTTTTACGATATATTTTCCCAACCATCCACCAAATAAAAAAATATATGATACAAAAATAAAGGCCAAAGTTTTCCCTATCGAATAGTGTATAACATTATACTATTATCTTTTAAAATAAAGCTTCCAGTGGCGTACAAAAGTAGCACTACACCAGTATAGTACCTAAAAATAAGGATGTTATACTTTTAATTTTTTTAATAATATTTTTTACTTTAGTTTTATTAATTTATAATTATTTTTAATTCTGCATACTAGTAATAATAAATATTACACGGAAAAAAAATCTGGTAAATATTCATGCAATTGTAACCTACACAGTTACAATCTGTAGCACTATAGACGCCAGGTACACGTAGCAGTTAAACTCGTTCCGTTTTTGTAGCAAATAAATGTGCAGTATTTAATATTAAAGTTAATTACTTTTTAATACTTTTGAAGAAGAACTTACTTACAACATTTTCAATACTACTATAATGTAGTCAAGATTCATATTTGGTTACTGTTGTTAGCTACTATCATTCACTTACAATACTCTAGGACTAGTTGGTTTTCATAACAGAAAATTAATAACAAAAATTATACTTAGAACGTCACAATATTTAACACAATTTTTGTGCTACACTCTTGTAGCACACAACGCCTTTCGATTTTTTCCGTGTACATTATTGTCTCTTTGGTAAGACTCTACAACAAAAAAAGTTGGAGGGGGTATTCATTTTATTATTTTTATTATATATCTTCCAAACCGTTCACTTAACGAAAAAATTACATGACATAAAAAACAAGGGCAAGAACCTTTTATTCACTAACCGGTTGCGATACCACGTCCTCCTTTAATGGAAAAGGAAAAAAAAGTGTTGGGAAGCTTGGGAATCTTTTCTGGTTACAGCTACTTTCCTTGATTTAATGCAGCATTCAAAAAACCTTCATCTCAGCAATTAAGTGTGATCTCAAAATTTGTTATAACCATTTACGATTCTTATAGTAGCAACATTGATATTTGTCGAATTCAACTTTTTGCCCATAAAAACCGAACGGTTGAGAATTTACCCCGAACAATGAATGCTTTAGCACTTCACATTAATAGATGCATTTATCAAGCAGGATTTGTTTGGGGTAATTTCTGTCAACCAGTGGTTGAACTTCCATGTCCATCTGAATGGGGATGGATTTTATAGAATACTAAATGGACACCACTGAGGACCACTTTAAAAAATGAAAAAATACATCTGATACACTATTAAAATGTAAATGTAAGATGTGTGGCAAAAATTGTAAATGTTTTTTAAAAAATTAAAACGTACCAGGTTATGTTTACAGTGTGTGAAATGTTGTAATTAGGTATTTTAGGTTGTGTTATAGTGTATTTGTTTTTATTGATGTTATATACAGTGTGTCCCAGGATAGGTGTTACAAGAGGACAAACGGAACAAAAATTTTGAATTTTAAAACGAAATTTTGGGCAAACTGGTCTCATGGTTCAAAACTAATAAATACAAAACTTTACTTCAATTGGTATTATACAGGGCGAGTTAAAAATTGACAAAAATATTTTTTTTTACTTAACGTGTTTAACTTTAAATTTTGACATAAAATTTACATTTACCTATATAATTTTGTCCTATTTTTAAAAATGAAGGTACTTTACTCTTGGTCATTTTTTATATTTTTAGTTATAACTCGCCTTGTATATTACCAACAATAAAATTTTGTATTAATTAGTTTTGGACAATGCGACCAGTTTTCTCAAAAGAACGATTAAAAATTCCAACATTTTTGGTAAATTTGTCCTCTTGTAACACCTATCCTGGGACACACTGTATAGGCCATATTGGTTGTTATAATACTGTTATTTATTTAAAAATATAATGAATCAAATTATAAAACAAAAGAAATAAGTAAATGAAATGTAAAGTATAATCATTAATTAATAAATCTTAAGTGAAAAATAATCTTCTTAAATTAATAGAGTACATTAAATATTTCGATTTCTAGGTACTTTACTGGTGTAGTACTAATTTGGTACGCCACTGGTAGCTTTATTTCAAAAGATAATAGTCTAAATGATAACTTTGGGGTTAGTTGTTTATGTTGTTATTGTTTTTTGTTAATGGTTTGAAAGATATATGGTAAAAAGTGCCGTATGAATACTCCCTTTCGACTTTTTTTGTTGTAGAGTCTTACCAAAAAACAAAAATATTATTTTAACCATTACTATTATGCGCAATAAGGTAATATTACCAATTAATATAACTAAAGTGAGAAATATTCTAAAAAAATAAAATAAATGTATAACATTAATTTATTTATTTTTTTAAGTTACTACTATACTGGTGTAGTGCTACTTTTGTACGCCACTGGTAGCTTTAATTTAAAAGAAAATGGTATAATGTTATACACCATTCGATAGGAAAAACTTTGGCCTTAATTTTTTATGTCTTATATTTTTTTGTTTGGTGGACGGTTTGGAAGATATATCGTAAAAAATGCCTTGTGGATGCTCCCCTCAACTTTTTTATATTGGAGATTCTGTGACTTTTATGCAGAATTTTGTGCTCTATCTAACAGCACCATTTTTATCATTTACCGTTTTGAAGATATTAGAAAAAAACTATATCAATCCCTTAAGCAACTTTGAGGGGGTGGGGGGTGCCAGCAGGACTTTTTGAGGTAGGTCTATTCAAAAATCTACTAATGTTCATATACTTTATTCACTCTACAAAGCATTTGCGTCTACTCAAAAACCGAAGTATCGGACCCTTAAGTCACTAAGCTAAGTGAAGTAAAAACAAAGCGGGACCGGTGTGTCATCTTGTTTAAATACCGGAATTCTTTGTATAACCTCTACCCGTATTGTTCTACATACGATAGACCGTCTTCTTTTCACGGTTTGCCTGTGTACTTTTTTATTTAGCTAATCATGTATATTTATATACAGTAAAATATCACCTAAATACTTAAATTTTTAAATTTAATTGAAACTAAATATCAATTATTACATTGATGTGTCAAGGTAAGGTCAATGTACTCGTATTCATATTTATAATTATCATACAAGGCAAGACGTATCTTTTAGTTAACTAATAAATTAAGGCTAAATAGACAAAAACACTACTCTCGTGCGCAAAGTAGTTACTTTGCGCACCCGTTTGCGTACGTAAAGTTAAACTTTGCACACAATCTGACCTTAGAAAATGTAATTGACTGATAAGGTGCTTCCAGACTTGCAACAATTTGCCGTGTCGTGCCACGCCTTGATCCGCGCCTTGTTTAGTACCAGAAATGACCAGTTTTGTTCAAAATTCCTGTCCAGACTACAACTGCGCTTCGTGCCGAATAACGTCGCTGCCGGGCCACGATCCGCGCCAAGACGGTGTGCACAGTAAAACATCACTGTTATCCACAGCTTGTCAGTTTTTTGGCGTCAGATTAAAGAAAATAGCTTTGTTCGCGGGTCTAGTAATGAACTGATTCTGAACCAGAACCGAACTGGTTTAGAATTGTTTTAAAGCGCATGTCTAGTTATTTATTAGTTCGAAATTTTTATTTACCGCGAACGATTTTCTATACAGCTGAGGATATATTCTAACCTAGCCTTTTGGTTAGGATTTTTCATGGTTAAATGGGATACTACAAAAAAAAAAAAATTTAAACAAAAAGGTAAATTGTTATACTGTCGAAAGCCACTCGAGGTCTCTCGGCGGAAGACGAGGGATTCCCTGCCTCCTCTCGTTTTTAACATAAGTATGTATTTAATAAAGATAAAATTCAAACAACAAGAAATGGCAGAATCTTGTAATATGGTCTATATTTTTTAATTAAATCTTTATTTATTTTATTGCATACATACATTCATACGGAATACAATTAAAAATCCTTTGTTTATATACGTTCAGAATCACAAAAATATAAAAAAAATATTCAACAGGTATATTAACCCGCATAAAAAGTGACAAAAACAAATAAACTGTAATACAACGGTTTATTTCTGTACCACAAAAACAGAAAACAGCTGACCATGTCGACAATGCGCATGAAATTCCGAACTGAACTTTTAGTTCCAACAAAAATCCCAGGACTGCTAATCAGGTTACGAACCGGTAACGAACTGATTTCATTGTAACCCGCCAACACAGAACTGTTACTAAAAATTTTGGATTTTACTAACCGCGAACGCTGCTTTTTTCACTGCGCATGCGAATAGTCCCAGAACCGGCTCAGAATCGAACCCGCGAACAAAGCTAATAAAAGCCCGAATGAAATCGTACCTATATCGAAAAGCGCCGATGAACACCAAAACTGTCTTCGAGTATGAAGCAAATGCAACAAAATGAAAAGTCACTTCATTCGTTTATGAAAGTCAATTAGAATAGTTTGGGGTTAGTGGTTGCAAAGAAAAATAATACAAAAAGTATTTTTATATTTAACTATTAACAAATGTAAAATTCTTTGTTATATCTTGTCTATCGATATGTAAGTAAAACTTATGAATACATATTTTCATGTTAATTTAAAAAGACAAACTCTTACATAATAGGATTTTTACTTATATTTACAAGAGCTTAGTAGGTATTTTGTAAAACTCACCTACTAAAACAATAATAAAAGTGGTGTTTATTCGCTTAACTTACATAATATTATATAAAAGATTTATTATTAAACAACTCCACTCTTTCATAAATAGAGTTATTAAAATACATTTTCTTGTATTGTTTTGTTTACATACAATTAACCTTAAGCCAATGATATTAGTGGCGGATTTACATGATTTGTCGCCCGTAGGCTATAAATTTTGCCGCCCCCAAACCTTACTTCACTATTTCATATGGACATACAAAATTTTGAGGAGCGAAAAAAGCTCTTCACCTAGAAAAACATGTTTACTAAAAACCCTAATTTAAAAAGAATTGTTATCTATTATGTCCTAATGTACACAGTTTATTTGTTTTTGTCACTTTTTATGCGGGTTAATATACCTGTTTAAATTTTTTTTATATTTTTGTGATTCTGAACGTATATAAACAAAGGATTTTTAATTGTATTCCGTATGAATGTATGTATGCAATAAAATAAATAAAGATTTAATTAAAAAATATAGACCATATTACAAGATTCTGCCATTTCTTGTTGTTTGAATTTTATCTTTATTATACTTATGTTAAAAACGAGAGGGAGGCAGGGAATCCCTCGTCTTCCGCCGAGAGACCTCGAGTGGCTTTCGACAGTATAACAATTTACCTTTTGTTTAAATTTTTTTTTTTTGTAGTATCCCATTTAACCATGAAAAATCCTAACCAAAAGGCTAGGTTAGAATATATCCTCAGCTGTATAGAAAATCGTTCGCGGTAAATAAAAATTTCGAACTAATAAATAACTAGACATGCGCTTTAAAACAATTCTAAACCAGTTCGGTTCTGGTTCAGAATCAGTTCATTACTAGACCCGCGAACAAAGCTATTTTCTTTAATCTGACGCCAAAAAACTGACAAGCTGTGGATAACAGTGATGTTTTACTGTGCACACCGTCTTGGCGCGGATCGTGGCCCGGCAGCGACGTTATTCGGCACGAAGCGCAGTTGTAGTCTGGACAGGAATTTTGAACAAAACTGGTCATTTCTGGTACTAAACAAGGCGCGGATCAAGGCGTGGCACGACACGGCAAATTGTTGCAAGTCTGGAAGCACCTTATCAGTCAATTACATTTTCTAAGGTCAGATTGTGTGCAAAGTTTAACTTTACGTACGCAAACGGGTGCGCAAAGTAACTACTTTGCGCACGAGAGTAGTGTTTTTGTCTATTTAGCCTTAATTTATTAGTTAACTAAAAGATACGTCTTGCCTTGTATGATAATTATAAATATGAATACGAGTACATTGACCTTACCTTGACACATCAATGTAATAATTGATATTTAGTTTCAATTAAATTTAAAATTTAAGTATTTAGGTGATATTTTACTGTATATAAATATACATGATTAGCTAAATAAAAAAGTACACAGGCAAACCGTGAAAAGAAGACGGTCTATCGTATGTAGAACAATACGGGTAGAGGTTATACAAAGAATTCCGGTATTTAAACAAGATGACACACCGGTCCCGCTTTGTTTTTACTTCACTTAGCTTAGTGACTTAAGGGTCCGATACTTCGGTTTTTGAGTAGACGCAAATGCTTTGTAGAGTGAATAAAGTATATGAACATTAGTAGATTTTTGAATAGACCTACCTCAAAAAGTCCTGCTGGCACCCCCACCCCCCTCAAAGTTGCTTAAGGGATTGATATAGTTTTTTTCTAATATCTTCAAAACGGTAAATGATAAAAATGGTGCTGTTAGATAGAGCACAAAATTCTGCATAAAAGTCACAGAATCTCCAATATAAAAAAGTTGAGGGGAGCATCCACAAGGCATTTTTACGATATATCTTCCAAACCGTCCACCAAACAAAAAAATATAAGACATAAAAAATTAAGGCCAAAGTTTTTCCTATCGAATGGTGTATAACATTATACCATTTTCTTTTAAATTAAAGCTACCAGTGGCGTACAAAAGTAGCACTACACCAGTATAGTAGTAACTTAAAAAAATAAATAAATTAATGTTATACATTTATTTTATTTTTTTAGAATATTTCTCACTTTAGTTATATTAATTGGTAATATTACCTTATTGCGCATAATAGTAATGGTTAAAATAATATTTTTGTTTTTGGTAAGACTCTACAACAAAAAAAGTCGAAAGGGAGTATTCATACGGCACTTTTTACCATATATCTTTCAAACCATTAACAAAAAACAATAACAACATAAACAACTAACCCCAAAGTTATCATTTAGACTATTATCTTTTGAAATAAAGCTACCAGTGGCGTACCAAATTAGTACTACACCAGTAAAGTACCTAGAAATCGAAATATTTAATGTACTCTATTAATTTAAGAAGATTATTTTTCACTTAAGATTTATTAATTAATGATTATACTTTACATTTCATTTACTTATTTCTTTTGTTTTATAATTTGATTCATTATATTTTTAAATAAATAACAGTATTATAACAACCAATATGGCCTATACAGTGTGTCCCAGGATAGGTGTTACAAGAGGACAAATTTACCAAAAATGTTGGAATTTTTAATCGTTCTTTTGAGAAAACTGGTCGCATTGTCCAAAACTAATTAATACAAAATTTTATTGTTGGTAATATACAAGGCGAGTTATAACTAAAAATATAAAAAATGACCAAGAGTAAAGTACCTTCATTTTTAAAAATAGGACAAAATTATATAGGTAAATGTAAATTTTATGTCAAAATTTAAAGTTAAACACGTTAAGTAAAAAAAAAATATTTTTGTCAATTTTTTAACTCGCCCTGTATAATACCAATTGAAGTAAAGTTTTGTATTTATTAGTTTTGAACCATGAGACCAGTTTGCCCAAAATTTCGTTTTAAAATTCAAAAATTTTTGTTCCGTTTGTCCTCTTGTAACACCTATCCTGGGACACACTGTATATAACATCAATAAAAAACAAATACACTATAACACAACCTAAAATACCTAATTACAACATTTCACACACTGTAAACATAACCTGGTACGTTTTAATTTTTTAAAAAACATTTACAATTTTTGCCACACATCTTACATTTACATTTTAATAGTGTATCAGATGTATGTTTTTCATTTTTAAAGTGGTCCTCAGTGGTGTCCATTTAGTATTCTATAAAATCCATCCCCATTCAGATGGACATGGAAGTTCAACCACTGGTTGACAGAAATTACCCCAAACAAATCCTGCTTGATAAATGCATCTATTAATGTGAAGTGCTAAAGCATTCATTGTTCGAGGTAAATTCTCAACCGTTCGGTTTTTATGGGCAAAAAGTTGAATTCGACAAATATCAATGTTGCTACTATAAGAATCGTAAATGGTTATAACAAATTTTGAGATCACACTTAATTGCTGAGATGAAGGTTTTTTGAATGCTGCATTAAATCAAGGAAAGTAGCTGTAACCAGAAAAGATTCCCAAGCTTCCCAACACTTTTTTCCTTTTCCATTAAAGGAGGACGTGGTATCGCAACCGGTTAGTGAATAAAAGGTTCTTGCCCTTGTTTTTTATGTCATGTAATTTTTTCGTTAAGTGAACGGTTTGGAAGATATATAATAAAAATAATAAAATGAATACCCCCTCCAACTTTTTTTGTTGTAGAGTCTTACCAAAGAGACAATAATGTACACGGAAAAAATCGAAAGGCGTTGTGTGCTACAAGAGTGTAGCACAAAATTGTGTTAAATATTGTGACGTTCTAAGTATAATTTTTGTTATTAATTTTCTGTTATGAAAACCAACTAGTCCTAGAGTATTGTAAGTGAATGATAGTAGCTAACAACAGTAACCAAATATGAATCTTGACTACATTATAGTAGTATTGAAAATGTTGTAAGTAAGTTCTTCTTCAAAAGTATTAAAAAGTAATTAACTTTAATATTAAATACTGCACATTTATTTGCTACAAAAACGGAACGAGTTTAACTGCTACGTGTACCTGGCGTCTATAGTGCTACAGATTGTAACTGTGTAGGTTACAATTGCATGAATATTTACCAGATTTTTTTCCGTGTAATATTTATTATTACTAGTATGCAGAATTAAAAATAATTATAAATTAATAAAACTAAAGTAAAAAATATTATTAAAAAAATTAAAAGTATAACATCCTTATTTTTAGGTACTATACTGGTGTAGTGCTACTTTTGTACGCCACTGGAAGCTTTATTTTAAAAGATAATAGTATAATGTTATACACTATTCGATAGGGAAAACTTTGGCCTTTATTTTTGTATCATATATTTTTATTTGGTGGATGGTTGGGAAAATATATCGTAAAAAGTGCCGTGCGGATGCTCTCCTTTTTTGTTGTAGATTTTTACTAAATCAACAAAAATTCAATTTTTTATTATTACTATTTTGCATAATTTTGTGCTCTATCTAACGGCACTAAAATCAGTTTTTATCATTTGCCGTTTAGAAGATATTAGAAAAAAACTATATCAATCCCTTAACCAACTTTGAGGGGGGTGCCAGCAGGACTTTTGAGGTAAGTCTGTTCAAAATCTACTAATGTTGACACACTTTATTCACTGTATAAAGCATTTGCTTCTACTCAAAACCGAAGTATCGGGCCATTTTTGAACAATAAGTCACTAAGCTAAC